>PNEQ01037804.1:0-21588 GCA_003012365.1 Medauroidea extradentata
TACCTACAAATTTTCATCCCTTAATATCAAATGGTTCCCGTCAAATTCAATAAAAACCATACTTGCAACCCCATCTTCACAGGGGTTTCCTGCCCTTAGGAGTGGTTTCCAGGCATTCGTTGCCAGACATTTTCTAACTGTTATTTTGCAAGGAACATCCTATCACAGTTTGTCGCAGAGCTGATGACTCACCCTGTATGTTCGGTGCAATCACCACCACACCTACCAACCACTTCCTGCATTGAAACACCAAATATATTCATATATTTAAATATTCTATTAATTTTGGCATAGAATTTCACCGACAAACATACAATAATTTATGCATTAAATGCTTTGTCGTGAAGCTAGCTCGTGCCATATCTCCGTGAAATTTTGTATGTATGAACTGTGGTGCTGGTCACAGAAAGAGCAGTGAGCTGATGACAAAGCATATAACAACTAGGCAAGTCACTTATATTTGTACAAATTACATTATGCCTTAAAAAAAGTTGACAAAATACAAATATATTCAACCTGTTTCATTTCATTTTAATTCAGGACTGTTGGACCACGGTGGCTGAATAGTCACCACCTCCCACAAAGTTTATTCGGGTTTGATTCCCCGAGGATCAGTCTGTGGATTTTTGCGTGTGGGAATTGTGTTGGACGATGACATTGATTTGGTGGGTTTTCTCTGGGATCTCCCACTTGCCCTGCCCCTTCATTCTGGTGTTGCTCCTCATTCTGGTGTTGCTCCATACTCATCTTGTCACCCCTCATCAGTGCTAAAGATCTCGATGTTAAGCCCTGACCAAACTCTCTCTTACTCTCACTCATTCAGGACTGTTACTCAGACCTATTTAAATATTAAGAGAGTACATGGAACTAAATTTGTTAATTTACTACCAACCATTTTAAGGGGTGAGACAGCCATTGTTAATGTTGAATTACCTACATGCAATGACTTGCAGGGATTTTTTTTTCTCTAGTCTCGAACTGGTAGAGTTTGACTCTGACTTCGTCTCAAACATGTTGTAATTTCTTTTATGGATAGTTGATGTTATAGGAACTGAAAAAACACTGTAATCAATGAGTATGTCTTCCATTACATTGTAAATGCTTACCAACATTTTGTTTTTTTCCAGGCAGTACATATAACTGCAAGCAAAACATACCACAACACGTTGTTATACCGATAGACCTATTTATTTAACTTAGTGTAGCTTATAAAAATTTACTCCTCAGTCATATAACCAGGCATGGCTAGTTGATTTTGACTTAGGTAGGGCTGCATACGAGGAGGAGCATTTATCCCCCAATAAAGGAGGGGGGTCCTCCCCCGGAAAAGTTTAGATTTCAAGGTGCAAAATGGTGCTATTTTAGCAGTTCTCATGTCTAAACATTGAATACACTTTTGGTAGATTTATTAATATTTTTTTAAAGAAACATTCTGTTAAGAGGCCTCCCTAGTCTCTAGTAGAGGAAATCAAGTAACGTTTCAAGCAGTTATCACTATTCTATTTTCTCAAACAGCTTAAAACATTTTAAGGTATTAATTTTTTTGACCAAAATTCTTGAAATCCACAAACATAATTTAAAAAATTTAACAATCCTTCGGATTACTGTAATTGTTTAGAACAAAATCCACAAACGTAATTTTAACAAATGTAACATAGCCTACCTTTGGATTACTGTGTTGAGCACTTGAAATAGTAAGTAGGTGGCGAAAAACAAGGGTAGCTGCCAAGTCGAAGTCACATCAGAGAGTGCTGTCAAGACATCGGAACGACATCATGTAGCTAAGTTGTTTTTAAAGTCCACAAATCACAAAGTTTCACATTTAACAAAACTGTACAGTTTATTTAATGAACAGTACAGAATGTTTCTTAAATAGGAGGATAAACTCCGTTTGCGTGTTCCTCACGAAAAACTATGCCAAAAACATATTTCACACGTTTCACCTAAACACAATATTAAGGGAGTAATGGGCTTCTGAACATCGAATTTTAAAACAGTATTTTCCCAAAATATCTTAAACTAATTGACATAAAACTACAATATTTTCAGCACTGCTTAATGCTATTAGGATCTGCAAACCAATAGCGAATGTTGGTTGATACCTTCCGCCCTTATAAAAATAGCAGTGTCTACAGAATCAGAACTTTTTTAAACAAAAAAACACATAAATTTTTCTTTCTCGAATAAAGTGTAATGTACAAAAAACAAGATGGCTTTCTGGTAAACTTGTACTGTAAAATTCATTTTGTGGAATAAAACACAACATTTGGATATTTGCATTTTAAAGTTTTCAGTGAAGTTTCTACCTATCTCTTTTCGTGTGATGGGTTTCCATCCAAACCCACCTTTTTTTGGCACATCGTCATTTAAGAATGCTACTAAGTCCTGTGTTTTGCACCTAAAATACACAGCATACAGCATAGGCAATAGTACGTTCATGTGTTTATTTTGTTGTGTTCCTTTAATTGTTGATGGTGCACATTCAACGTTACCTACATGTTTCTAACTCACAATACCATTGTTTCGGGAACTCTCTCGCTGTAGCTTCATTTGTGATTTGAAAGAAAACTATGAGTGCTAGACTATTGCAACAAGATGACCTTTTTTGTTAGACAGGTAACATTACTCAATAAATCATCTTCAGATGTTCGAAAATCCGGATGGTAAAAAAGTTATACGCAATTAGAGGGTAGCCACTCCTGCTATTTTATAAGGGCAGAAGGTTTCAACCAGCATTTTCTGTTGGTTTGCAGATCCCAATAGCATTAAGCAATGCTGAAAATATTGTTTTTTTATGTCAGTTAGTTTCCTATATTTTGGGAAAATACTGTTTTCATATTCGATGTTCAGAGGGCCATTACTCCCTTAACATTGCGTTTACGTGAAAAGTGCAAAATATGTTTTTTTCGTCATAATTTTTTGTGAGGAACACATATGCGGAGTTTATCCCCTATATTTACGAAACATCCTGTATATGTATATATATATATATATATATATATATATTTTACACTTTTAACATTACTACATCTTACTGTATTTGAAAATAAAAATATTTAGTCAAAAACATGTTTCACCTAAATGGTCACTTAACTAATGTGTGGATACCTGTTACTTGTATGTGAATGTTCATTCGTCATTTTTTCCTTAGAAAATATTTTGCAATAACTTGCTATACAGTGCTCACTTTATCGTGAACTGCCTATGTAAGGTAAGAGCAGTACGCAAGGAGGGAGATTAGACACTTCAAAAAACGTGTTTTATAAATATAAGGAAGGTATTCATACAGAATTAAAATTTAAAGAAACAAAAGAAAATAATTTGTAACACCTTAAATATTTAAAACGCCTAAATATTTCAATACATTCAGTGAAATAATAGATATATAGTGGTAATCCCCTCTATTACGAAATACTTGCGTATTAGGCAGGGTACATTTGTTTATGGCTTTCTGTTTCAGTCTACTGCGGAATCATAAATAAGACAGATTTTGAAGGTATCTGAAAAGGACATCCAGAAAAAAAAGTCCAGTAAAAATACTTTCTATTTGATAAATAGTTATGGTGGTGGCCAGACAGAAAATCAAGTTTTGATTGAAATTTTTGTCTATGAATTTTATATTTTACTTCTCTGCCATATGGTTAGGTAAAGTGTTCAGCTATTAAGTATGTTATTTAAAAATGTATATTGTTGTCACTTCTATTTTACTTGAATTTTTGAGTTGATATTAATTTATCGTAATTCGTGTGAAATATTATGATGCAAACAATTTTTACTGCAATGCCTAGGCATGAATGAGCAACATCTAAAACTTATTATTCCATCTTAAGAAAACTGTTGCAATTTGAGATGATTTAATGACAGAATATTACAAATAAATTACTCTTTTTGGCGTAATAGGTTTAACAATTCCATACCTGTAGAAACATGCTACTTTAGACAAGTTTTTTTAATGTGTTTCAGCTGGGTTTTGAGTGAAGATGTAGTTACGGTATTATAATTTTTTACACATTAACTAAGTCGAGTACACAAAATGTGAAAAGTTCGTAGGAAGCGCCACAGTGTGTTGGACAGGTCATGAAATTGTGGTACAATTTACCGCAGTGATGTCGTGAAACGAGCGAGTTGAGTGACAAGTTGCATTTGTCGTTAGTGTAGCGTGGCGCATGCACTGTGCAGGTCTCTATTGCATAACATCATGTGCTGGGGCTGGAAGCCCACAACCGCACAAAATGCCTTCAAGGGTTCGCCAGACAGGGGTGCTCACTACGCATGCGCCACCAAGGTCAGACGGGCTGCTCGCCGCACAGCCCTGCCTAGTTCAGGCCGTCCGAGGCAGGAAACACGTACACAAGTAAATCTTTCTCGTTTTCCTCAGACTTTGCGATCTGCTGTGAAGATGAAAATTATTTACTGTAATTTCCAAATAATCAGGGAGGGCTGCAGCCCAATAGCACAAACCGCCACTGATCATAACCACTAATCCATGCCTACCACTGTAACTCCACAATGAACTATCTCAGCCGTGTGTGGGCAATAGCTGGTAATTGTGTGCTAGATTATTCCTGAAGGTCATAGATAGTTCTAGAAGGGTCTAGAATGTTATAGACTCTTAAAGATTGTTATGGATTGTTCTAGAATGTTATAGAATCTTAAAGATTGTTATGGAATGTTCTAGATGATTTCGGACCATTGAACGCACTTCCAGTTTCGAAATGTTTGAGAAAGTAGTAAAAGTCTCAAAACTTTGAAATGGTATCCTGGCAATGCTTGGTGTTACAGCTAGTTGAAAATACTGTACTGTACAGAGCCTTTATAACAATTTTGTAATTTTTTTGCCACAATCATTATAAAGATGAGGTTACTGGCCAATAATAGGCTGAGTGTAAAGCAATCTGTACTCTAGTTATGAATGCTAATCCAGTATGGTAGACAGTAGGAAGAATAATATCTATAGTCTGTCTCACATAAGAATTCCATTTTTGACAGTTTTGAAGGTTGTCATTTGTACAAATTTTTTCAGGAAAATACTTTTAATTTTGATGAACTACACAGTTTGAGAGCCAGCTGAGCGTGTTTGTGCAGGAATAAACCCTTGTGGCAGAGGAAAACACTGCTTATTCCTTGGAAACAACTGTATAAAAATGCCCACCTAACTGTAAAAAACTGGAAATCTTACACGAGATGGACTGTACCTACTGAAAAGCTTTATTATTCACTACAAAAATTCTTACATTAAAATAGAGTTATTTTTTAGTTGTGAACTTTCTTTTAGGCCTACAAATCACTATTTGAAACAAAATATCAAATACGGTACACTACAAAAAAATTTCACCATACAGGCAAAAAATTGTATTTACAGATTTAGGCCCTACAATAAGTTACAATGATATAAAACTAGCTACTCATTTGTCTATGCACTGTGTATTTTGTACACATAACAGCAAAATTGTAATGTAGTGGTTGGTGTAACATGGTCTTGGACTGGCCTCAGATTTATTTTCACATGTTAATCATAAACAGTATGTTTGTTTAATATATTTTGTTGCCACTTAAACTATATGCCTGGTGGTCTTTCCAACAATGTTATCAGAGAGTTTTATGTAAGTACTATTTATAATTTTATTCTTTAAGAGTTAGTGGACCTGGCGTGTGAGACGTGCTGTAGCGTGGTACGTATAGTAGTTTTTCATGTATAGTTACTAAAAATGTTTCTAATGCGTTTATCTACGAAAAGAAAACATACTTCAAATAAAGTCCCTATGATTTTAAACATGCAGTCCGATAATTAAAAACATGATTATCAAGCTCCTCAAAAGTGCTAAAAATTACATTTTCAGGTTGCTGTAGCCGAGAAAATATCAACCGTAATCATAAAACAAAATCATAGAGATCTACATTGGACTTTACCACATACTTTCCACAAATAAAATTATAGGGTCATCGCTTGAAGTCCCGTTGAAAAACAGTTACTACATAAACACTGCACGCTAGTTTAGTCCTCCGCACCTAGAGGCGATGAGGTGTTTGACGCACGGGTTATACTCGGCTTATCGCCTTCCCCGTTTCCGTGCCTCAAACGTAAAAAAAACCTACGGTGGACTAACTCTTAAGAGGAGCAGGTCAGTGGAAATTTAATAAGATTTAAAGTAGTTAACTCTGAAATATTTTTGTTTAAAATAAGTAACATTTAATTCAATAATTTTATGAAAAATTTCATTCTATTCTTGATTAGAATAGTTTTCTTAATAATGTTAATATCTTTATTTACAATTAAAAAAAATTTTTTTTTTAAGCTTTTAGATATTTTTCAGTAAGTGTTTTGCTAAAATTTGTGTTTATAAATTGTATTTAACAAAATTATATATTCACTGTTAAAGCTTGGAATGTGAGAAGGCCAGAGATACCAAGTTAAATGTACACTTTCCAAGAAAACTTGCTGTACTTCTGTGCAAGTCTGGCCTATAAAGTTGACCATTAAGAAATTCACACCATATTTAATTACAACCAATGGAATAACAGACTACTTCTGATTGGCTGTATGAATTTTGAATTGAATGTTTCTTTAATTTATTAACAAAATCATTACTTAATATAAACATATATAGTTTGTATGGAAATTAAAACTGTTTTTACTTGGAGTTGATTGCATATATTACGACTTTAAAATTTTGTCTTAATTGCTGAAAACGTAATATTTTTTAAAATTGATTCCGTAATGATAGCGGGGTGCATGTGTTGTGTTGAACAATCTCATAGTATAGAGTTGTTCACAAGATGGGGCAAGAGATGGACGTGTGTTAGTTGCGTAGTAGTACGTAATTTGTTACTGAGATGTAGGTGTGAAGGTAGCTTTGTTGTTCGCAAGATAGGACATTATTGTTGACCACTATTACAGTTTGAACATGTGAAAGGTTTCTTTGGTGTTCGCTCGAAGATTGCCCTCAGCAGTAAGCTTCAAAGTTGATGTAATATGTCTGAAATGTTGCAATATTAATTAAGTAACTCCAGATTTATTAGAATTCTGCTGTCTCTTTCATTCCTCGCTACATTGTCAGATCCCACGTCGTTTTTTATGTTTGATTGATGAGATTCTGAGCTAGCTGTGGACATGTGATTGTGAATTTGGGCAAGCCACATTAGGTTCATCATATATCTACCATTTGTGTTGTTTGCTTTTACTGAGGCTACCTTACTTTTTGCAGTTTGGTAGATTCTGCAGGAAGTGACATTATATTTATCCTTGAACCCAGGCACCAGTTTTCCACACGTAAGTTACTCGTCAGTTGCCTCAGCATTTGAAGGATTGCTCATCAGTAATCTCAGCTACTGGGAGACTTAGTGATGTAATGAGGTGTTTTGTGTTTAAATTCAGGTAGTAGAATATGTATCAGTGTGCTATGTAAAATATTATATTTAGTTTCTATCATGATATTAATTTACCTGAACATTTTGAAAGCCCTGTGTAGTTTACAATACATAGTGTAGCTTTCACTATTGTTGAATTTGGTTTGTATATTCAGTAAGTTGTCTGAAGGGATAAAATAACTTTTAATAGAATAATTGAAAATGTAGAAACCAGTTAAAATATTTAACTAAATAAAAATTAATTTTTAAATGATTGAAAATGTATGTATTTGAATAGGTTGTTCGGATAAAGTGTGCACTAAAATTTTAAGCTTTGAAAAATATTGCTAGCAGATACTGTATATAATTCAACATTAACATTAGTTGCCTTACTGTGTGTAAGGTTGGTAGGGAACCATCAAATATGGTAGTTCCAGATATTTTCCTTTTAAAATACAGCAGTACTTTAAAGCAAATTAATTGAAATGGACATACTTGTATTTTATGTAATTAACAAACATTTTTCTATCAAACTATATAGTTTCCCACCCACTGCACAATTGATATTACACGCATAAACTTCAAGTGGCGTGTACAGAGAGGTTAACCATTGCCCATCGTTAGACGTTACGTGCGAAATTATAACGAATTGGCTGCAAATATAAATTCAGCAGTGCTATGATATACTGAGTTTTTGTAAATTGATGATATGTTAGTTTTAAGGTTTTTTTTTTTTAATAATACTTGATAATGCTTACATCCCACAGTGTTAGTACTCATGAATGGAAAATAATAAAAGTGGCTGACTAAATAATTAAATTTTGTAAATTAATAAATGTACTGCACCAGTTCTGGGAGACGGGGCTTCCTGAGTTTTTTTTTTTTGTGGGAAGGCTGTGGTCATTGGTAAATTAATTTTAAAAAAATAAAGCATTTGTGGTCAAGCCAGCTGTTTCTGATTTTTGTAACCAACAGAAGTATGTATAAATAAGTGTTAAAGACTAAGAATCAAACCATAAAATTTATTACTCGTAGCTGAAATGATGCTTTAGCTTGATAAATCTGTTTGGAAAAATATCTTACTGTGTACTACTTGATGTTAGAAACATCATGTTCTCTTCCACAGTTTCTGATAAACTTAAATAGTTGTTATGAAACTGTAAAACCACAGTTCTCTTTTAAACATTTAATTATGCATGTTATACATACCAGTTCTTAAATGATACTATATAGTAAGGTATGATTTCAACTTTTTTCAGATTTACCCAAGGGATGTTTCCAGCAACTCATCTCAAAACACAACAGCTTTGTTCGCGTGGTCAGCACCTTCTGCAATTGCTACACTTTAAGGTGAACTTTATTCTAGGTAATTTTTTACGAGTGCAGAAGGTGTGAATGCTGCCAATAGGATGTTTTGGAACCTTATGAGAAACAGTTATTTATAAATTCCTGACAGTTATGTCTGTCGCCATCCATTGAGAATGATTTTATTAAATACTAATTCAAAATATAATTTAATTGAAATATAAATTGTTATATGTAATCTGTATGTAAATACAGTTTTGCCTAACCTGCATAAATTACGTAAGTACTTCTAGGTTTAACCAAACACAATTTTATATTGTTTTACTTTTATTTTTTGTGAGTGTTTCAAATACAATGTCAAGTATTCTGTTGTGCTTGTTTGAGAATACGAGTTTGAACTTCCACATCTACAGACATTTTTTTTTACACCTTCTGCACATTTAACCCACCTCCCCGAGGAAATGCAAATGATGAAGCACTAAAGTGCAGAAGTTGTAGTTTCACCTCCCAGCAGAATCAATTGCAGCAACATGAGTACTACACCCAGGTGTACCAAGGTGCAAGAATGCATAGTTGAGATGCAAGAGGTGCTGAGCACACGAAGAAGCCAACATCTGGCCTCCATTCACGTGATCAAGAAAATAACGTATCCTTTTTAATAACATCTGGAATGTGAAAAACTTACTATCACACATAATTGACATAATTTCTGAACATAAATGTACAACAGCAAAAGTGTTATTTGCATGTAGATATGTCATGTTTGGTCATTTTTTCTTTTGCTACAAGAAGTACAGTATTCAGAATTTTTACAAAGTAGTTCAATTCTGACAGTACGTAACCTGCAAATGACAAACACAGTTTTAACTTAAATTAGTATTGTCACTCATCAAACTAACACTTTAAAATATAAAATTTTCTAGGTTGCATTTCATACTAACTGCGTTGATAAGCAGTAAGAGGCACGTTTATTGTATTGTTTGTTAATTTATGTCTTCCCCTGAAAATTTTTTAACTGATAACTACTATTTGTACACTACTGTAAGCATGCATAAACAACATAATGTTATAGTTTCTAACATTATAGTACATAGCATTGGTTTTGTTTTGTAAACCTATGCAGTTTCTACTGATCCTCCAGAACAATAGAATTTTTTGTTTATAAAACGCAGAGGTTCTCTTCTAATCAGAGCGGATGTGAAAACTCACCTCCAAGTGGTTGATACTTGGCAGCGTGCTTGTTTATATATATATATATATATATATATATATATATATATATATATATATATATATGTATGTATGTATATTTATTTATTTATTTATTTATTTATTTATCAACTTTTAAAGTTTCTGATTAAATAAATCATAATATGATTTTGAGTCGGAGGTTATTACAGTTTGGCATTACAAACATGGCCATGTTTACCCAATACATAGATTATTTTTAATGTATGTTAGTTTCCTGATGTGATGATAGGATAATTTCCATCGGAAAAGTATGGTTGGCCAAACTGGCATGCCTGGTTTGATGTAAATTATGTACTTTCTTTTTTCTGAATGCAGAAATATAATGTGAATGTATAGGCTGTGTTTTCAACTGTTGAGGTAAGTTAAAAAGTTATGATAATATTTCTGTGCAGGAAAATATGAGTTGAGTGGATGCTCATGAGGAATTATGTATCCTTCACACTCCTCTCTCAAAGCAGGGGGGAGAGAAAACTGGCTGCATTGCGGCCTCTTCACCGAGGCCACATTACCTGCCATCCTTTTGTGACAAGCATGCCGCCTTCGACTGCTGGCATAGAATCATATCTAGGTATGTACTAGGGCAGGTCTTACTAAAACACTCACATTTTGCCCTCTTGAGGGTGACATCCCTCCACACTTCATAGTTCATCCTTGTTGTTCACCATCTGTAGATGGAGTTAAGTGGATGTTCCAGTGTTATCTTGACCATATTTTGCCAAAGTCATTGGGTTTGATTCTCGGTAATGTCTGTCCCCGAACGTTGGTTTTGTTTTTAATATTGTGACTTTCCAAGAAATTACAGCAACTCTACAACAGCAGGGGATGTTACAATTTATTCGTAGAATTTTGTTATTTTTTTAAAGGGTTTCTGAGAGTGTATTCATAATATTGCTGCCTTCATTTTATCTAGGTGTGAAGCAACCAACCTGCGCTTGGGATATACTTTTTCGATAAGTCAGTTGTGTGTTTCTAGGGTTTTTGCTTAGTCCCTGTTAATGTTTAATTTTGCATAAATGATGCTAGCCAGTGTTACTGACACTTCAGAACCAAGAGCTGGTCAGCCTAGCGTCAGTTAAGTATAGGGCAGTGATGATGCATTTACAGTAAAACCCTCTTATAGTGTTCCCATTTATAATGTTTTCCTGGTTATAATGCTACCTTCATTTGGTCCCTAAAACTGTTTTGTAATAGGAAATAAATGTTTTTCCATTTATAACGTAAAATTATTTTAGGTCCCTTGAGAAACATTATAACAGGTTTCTACTGTATTTCATTTCAATGGCCCCAGTGTGTTTCCTGGCCACCCTACTTCAGTCCATTGCCTGTAGATGATTCAACTGCTAGTGTTTATACAATTGTAAGTTTCAGGAGTATTTGTGTCAATAAGAATTCCATGTTTGTTGTTTTAAGCCTAATAATTTCCTAAGAGAGTCATTTTGTTAATTAATTTAAACATTTTAATTTGGCTGAACAGGATATCACCTATAAAACCCACTGCAAATGTAAAACAGTTATTGGGCCTGGCGAAACAGTACAGTAACAGAAAACTGCATCTGGATGCAATTGCTAGTGATTAGTCTTTTCATTCTAATATTGTAATGTCAAATAATGTGTTATAAAGCCTGGAGTTGAAATTATTCTGAGTTCTGTTTTCGGATGGCACATGAATTTAAAATAAATATGTCTTGTGTGGACTTTTCTGAAACGGCATGAAAATTCAAACAATTTCAAACTCTTTGAAATTATATGAGAAATTGATCTTTTAAAAGTTATGGCAGTTGAAAAGTTCTTGGTGTTCATTTTAAAGATATGTAAATGAGTTCGGCCAGCCCGGCCATGGTGCCGCTGGGGCAACACCAGTAGGGGTTCACAGAGGGTACTGTAAGGTGTACTGCTGGCACGTGTCCCACATGCGAAAACCCGGGGACCGACCCTACCAGGAATTGAATGCGGATCACCTTGGTGGGAAACAAATGGTGTGACCACTCCGCCAACGCGGCCCCTTAAAAATTAGTTTCCACGAACCTCCAACTATCAACTGGACAGCCGAACCAAGGAGCCTGCAGTGAGTGGATGATGGTCTGCTGATAGAATGGAAGATTGGTGAACACTGTCCATACACACAAAGCTGCAACAATCACGTACAAACCAGTGCTGCGAATCCGTTCGTGTTTTTCGAAAAAACTTATTTACTTCGGATTGTCATGAGCAGTTCATACAACACTCGTATTGCACTCAGGGCAGCGTACAAACTGGCGAGCATACTGTGTATGTGCGGTTGGCAAACTGCCCTAGTATTTAGGACCAATTGAGGAAACAAGGCCATTTGGACAGTTTATAGAAATACAGGTTAACTGACAGTTTTAGTTAATCATTAACATATTAATACTTTAAGAAGTCAGATATTGGCAGTGACTCTAAAGAATATTCTACGTATATGTATTCTAAATGATACATATTCTACGCCATTTTCTACATGTATGTAGACTATTAATATTCTACATGAAATAACTCAACCCTTATGAGCAATACTCTGGGTATTTTCCCTAAAGTAATTAAACACCCTAATTTACAGTATTAGGAATGGACCATCAGATTGTGTATGCAAGTAAAAAGTTTTATTCAAGTTGGATGTGTGGTTATGCAGCTAATGGGTTTGCTGGAGTAAAGTTATCAGGAGCCTTTAGAAAATAAGGTTCTATTAAGGTTACACATATTAATATTACAGTTGTGATTATAAACCCTAGTACCTTCTCTCCGTACACACTCTTCCTGCTTCTTTCATTTTGCAGCACTCTCTACACTGGGCACAGATTTGACTGCCTGCTTATCTTTTTAATTTTTTTTCACTCATAGCCTGTTCTAAGTATGTATGTGTATTCCAACAAGTGTATCTCAAAACAAGTGTTTATACTTGTCAGATATGGTTTTTCTGTTTATTGTCACGACCTACAAACTGCCGCGTCATTTATTACGTTACTAACTAAAGAAACATTTACTCTTTAACATTTTAAATCCTAGGTTACTAAATATTTTGACGTACTTTTTTTTAAATTGGCAATAAACAAAATAATATTCAAATTACGTTGAAATTTTGCTATAAATTACTTTAATTTAAAGTACTGTCCATTATGAAGCATATCTATTAAATCCAGTACAGAGTTTTCCATTTGACAACTGTCTGGTATAAAGTATTTTCAGTATTAAGTGTGAAATTTCAAGTTCCCTTTAAATACTTTGTAACAAGATTCTACTGTATTACACTTACATTGTGCTTACTGACACTAAGAGAAAACTAAAATATATTCTACAAGTTGAATGGGTAGAAAGAGGGTGGAAGTACTCTTCAGGTTGGCACTTCTAACAGAAACACACACAAAAAGGGCCGACACATTTTGATGCACAAGTGCACAGTTGCACATCATTTCACTGGTGTAGGCCAGGTTCATCAGGTGCAAGTATCGTCGCTACTTAAATAAAGTAAATGAAATACATATTATATTTTGTTATTAATATGTTGTGTTTCACTTGCACCAGAAGTCAAGAAATAACACCACAGTTGCTTCCTGCCTCCAGTTACCAACTTCTGCTACTTGAGCGTCAGTGTCTGCTGCACCTGCAACTGATTGGATCTGCATGACTTCATAACAATTGCAGTGCAGAAGACAATGTTTCCCTCGTGCTAGTGTGATTCCCATGCTTAGCCGCCAACTTCTGCCACCACCATTTCTTGCGCCACTGTGTCGTCTTCCATCGAGACTAAGAAGACAGATATGATTGGCTGGTTGGACTGAGGGGAGGATGATGGCAAATATAAATGCCAGTCCCAGGCAAGGGGAAAACCAGAGTTAACACTATGCTCAAAGTAAGTAACTTTATGTTATGATAGTTTAAGGTTAATTAAGGCTGTTGCAATGTTCAATAGGACTCTTGCATCATCTCATCATATTTGATATATAAGAACTGAGTTCTATATTTTTGTCTAGAAGTAACAGGTATTAAAATAAAAAAAAAAAATAATATTATGGTATGTATAGAGCATCTCGTGCTTGGATTGCAGTATGGAGTTACTGTATAAGGGCATTTGCTCTCTCTTTTCAACACACTGTAACTCACAAGTCAATGAAGACATAGATTTACAATGGAACTTAAAGCACCAAAGTCTACTGGCTTGCCACTCTTTCTTCCGAGACACAAAACTACAAAGTTTGCTGGAATATCAGTAAATACATAACACCACCAATTTATTTTCTCTACATGTGTATAATTTCAGTTGCAGCACAACTGTTACACATTTTTGCATGCCCAACCACCATTAGATTAAATTTCACAGTGTAACTACACTGCCCAAATTTTCTTCGTTGCAATGTCGAAAAACATATATTTTTATATGGTCACTCGTTATTTAACACGTACTTCGAGGGGTTGTAGCATGGCCTAGGCCCAGACCCCAGATTAATTTTTACATGTTTCAATTTACAGTATGTTTGTTTCATGCAGTGAACTCCCAATTTAAAGACCCTTCACCGTTCCCGGATTATAGGGTTGTTATTTCGGAGGGGTTGTTATTAGAATTTTGAAAAATTTTTGGCGATCTCCGACCTCTAAAATGTCGACATTTATCCTTTTTATCATTGAATTGCGTTCACTCGCCTTTGGCGCAAAAATTAAAAAATTACATGTTTTTTATAAAATTATACACATTTATTTTGAAAAGCAAACACGTTATTTTTAAAAGTATGGCAATGAAGTGGATCTACGACTTTTGTTTACTGCAGCATAAATCATAAACTTTGTCGATAATATACATTCTTGCGCCAGCAACATCCATTTTGGGATATTATTTTCAAGAATGCCACAGTAAAGTTTATTGAAATAGTAATATTTTTCAGTAGAGAGAAGTATTATGAATAAATAGATACATTGGAAGCGGATATATGACCTTTCTTTGGCTCAAAATTAAGCAAAAACTTCGCCGGTAATATAGATTCTTGCACTCGTAACGACAGTTTTTGGAAGTTATTTTTAAGAATACCGCAATAAAGTTTATTGTAATAGTAATATTTTTCAAAAGAATGACGTATTTTGAATAAACGATACTCTGGACATGCATATACGACCTTTCTGTAGCTCACCATCAAGCATGAATTCATGATAATGAAACATGAATATTGTTGCCAATGTAATTGAGTGCCAACAATGTCAGCATTTCGAAACTATTCACAAGGTACTATCACAATGATTTTATTTCAATAGGCACATACATTGGTTGACATCTATGACATTTCTTGGACACATCAGACACAAACTTCACAGGCAATGGTAATTCTAGTTGGCACAACGTACATTTTGATAAAGCTGTTTGCCTCCTGAGACCTCGTCTTGGTAGCGAGTGACCACACATACGTGTACGATAATCTGTGTGCGCAAGGACCTATCTGGAAACTGATTAGTTCAAAAACAACATAAAAGACGTGTCTAACCTGTGTCATTTCATTTGTGCCACTTTTGACCACTACCTAGTTATAGTTCCTGACGCTCACTTAGCAGATGGAACTGATAACACTACTCCCTTTGTTTTGCAGTTCTTTCCCTTCTCTAGCTCTGCCGGCCGTCTGAAATTAATCTGCTTGTATAATAATTCCACTCTCTGCACGAGTTATTCACACACTTCACCAATGTGCTTGAAGAGGGATTTGATACTCAGTTTCAATTTGTTCACCAACAGTAAACAATTACCAACATCAAGATGTTGATCATGGTTAAGAAACTTGGATAACGCATTCACAGAACAACTTTAAACCTACAAAATGCTGGTTCACATATTCTTTTCACTAACGTATACAAGTGTATCCACAGCTGTGATTTACGGTCGAGCCGATTGCGTGTGTGGGCTAGTGACTCTTACCAGACGCGCTGTTGTCAAGTGGCCTACTGGCCTATGCCAAGCATATCTGAGACATGCACCCGACGTTTGGTAGTGTCAATATGAACTGTCCTGCTTTCACTTGTTGATGCATTTCACTTGTGACGAATAGACTCATAATTACGTTCATCCGCATATTTGCTTGTCCCCTCAGTAAAACTAGAGTTAGGAAGTTGTACATACCTTAAAACACTTGATGCCGCACTTTGTTTGTATTTTTAACCTTCAACATACTTTACCTCATGTTCATATTATATTCACGTCTTTTGTAAACAAACCACGGCCATGCGCCGTCACTACCAATTGTTTGTAAACCTAATAATATTTATATTTGTTACTTCATGTATTTATATATTGTAAGCCTTATTTTTGCATCTTTATAATTTATTTGGCATAAATTATTTAGTGTTTAAACCTTTTCACGGCACCAAGTGGAAGTATAAATTTCACACAGCGTAGTTGGCCTCCCTGCCTAAAGCCTGCCTCGTTCCAAAAGTCCCGTTAGCACCACCCCCTCGGGAGGCCACCCACTCTGCTCGACACCCTAAAGATAAGGGTATAAAAGGGGGGCCTTCAGCCCTGCCTAGTCAGTCGTCAGGGGATCGGCCTAACCACCGAGTCTCCTTGGCACTCCCCTTCCTGAGCGGTTGATGTCCGTGAGGTGCCGCTCACTCCTCTCCGATTTGTTGGTTGACGTCCACAAGGTGCCAACAGATTACCCTTACCTGAAAACCTTATTCCTTCCATACACGCTGGGGTTGATGTCCGCAAGGTGCCCCAGCTCCACACACAACAGTCCATCACAGAAGGTGCCCTCTGCGATACCCTACCTGAAATCCATCTGTCAGCTGATTCCTTGTACCACACCCAACTCTTGAACGTTTACCTACCTTGAGTGTCAAGTAGTGCTCGGTAGCGAACGTCGCTAGCCTGGCCTGCGCACGCCATATTTGTTCTACAGAACTAAGTCAGTTTTGCGCGCTATGTGTTCCGGAAGTTGTTGAACCGGAAAAATTCAGTTGTCTAAGGGTAGTTCTGTAGGACCACGCAGGAGTGAAGCCCAGTAGTAGCAGAGACAGTAGTAAAAACATTCATAGTATCAGTACCAATCTATTACCAAGTGCAAATTTTTGAAGTCTTTAATAAGTGCATATTAATAGACAGTGTAAATAATTGTAACCAGTAAACTCTTGTAAAAACTGTACATTCAGTGACTTGTAAATTCAGTGCATGTAAAGACTCGTGTGCCACCTAATTTGTGTATTGAGGATTTCAATCTATAGTAATTGCATCTATTCCATATCTTTTATTTTTTTACTTAATGTCTCAACCCGAGCAGAGTAGTGAGAAGGACCATGCAGAAGCAAAAAGGCAAGCCGCCTTCTTGAAACCTTATTTTAGGTGATTGACTAGTGAACCTAAAGTGCTGTATAAAATATTGTCCCTAAAAATAACTCCAGAGATCATACCTGGCCAAGATCGACAGTCACTCGTTGTGTAGGGAACAGATCACTGGAACCATACTTACCTTGTGCTCCCCAAAGTCTCATGCTCAACTCAAGTTGCACTTGGTAGGTCTCACACTTCAGTATTTACTTTCAAAAACCTGATAAGAGGCGACATTGTTAAAAGAGTAATGATTTAAAAACATTACTGTATATGTATCATTATGGTAATTATATTTAATGGCATTTTGTTAAAACGGAAAACGTTATAAAGCTTAAATAAAGACGACGTATAATCGTAATATCACAGGCACAAAGACAGACTACCATATCCAATGGCACGAGAAATCAGTGGCAAAAAAGTTAAGGTGCGCACATGATGAAAAAGAAGTGAGTGAACTGCCTTATTGGAGTGGTTAGCCAGGTGAAGGGAAAGAGGCGGGCGGGTCGCTGACCGGCCGGGGGATGGGAAGGCCATTCGGGCCGGCCGGCTGGTCATTGCGTCGTGCAGGAGGAAGGGGCAGCAACATATATTTTTAGAACATGCCGTGTGCGACTGTACAGTTTTCGAGAAATGACTGCGACCATAATAAATGTAACGCCTTTTTCTGCTATTTTCTTGTAATTAAAAATTTTTTTTGGTAAATTTTTTTTCAATTTCCCACGGTTCCTGGAAAACGGGTTGTTACTTCGAAAGGGTCGTTATTCCCGGGGTCGTATAATCAAGAGTTGACTGTATTTAGTTGTCACTTATAATGTAGACCTCATGGTCATTCTAACAATGGTATGTGAGAGTTTTGTTAAGAACAGTTTTGTTATGCCTCAGTTGCCCCTTCTACTGGCGAATCTGCCCTCTAGACTTACAATCCCTCTCCATCGCGTAACATGTCCAGTCACTCCAGCCATGATGCCTCGACTGATCACTTTGCCGGCCATCTCCAAGAGACCGTCCCCAAGCTCCAATAGACCGTGACTGTCCTTTCCTGGAACGACACTAAGACTCACTCGGCTGAGCGGCAGAGTGATACCACGGGATCCAAGTTGCATGAAAAACTGGTTAACTGACATTTATATTAGAAGAAAATTACATAACACAGTTACTGACAAGTTTGCACAGTGTTTTATCACGCAATAACAGCTCTCTCTCTCTCTCTCTCTCTCTCTCTCTCTCTCTCTCTCATATATTTATTTATTTATTTTAAATTGGGGACATGCTGTGTCATCAAATTGTCAACTACAACTAGTTCTATGGATCACCACCTTTCCAGTGTTCTGTTGCACTTAGCCCTACCACCCACGAAGATAGACCAAGGGCTCGCTGGCCAAGCTGCATGCAGACATGTCTTTGTACATGCCTCCAACCGTCTGAACTCTGACCTGCCTGCCAGATGAATTGCAACCCAGATTAGGCAAACTCATTGTCTACTTGAAATTTTCAAAATCCAAATGAAGCAAAATACAAGTAAAAGTTACTCATAAAAGTCGTTCAAAATTAAATTCTCTTTAAAATGAATTCAAACACTATATAAATCAAATAAAATTTTAATCTTAATTTCTATATTAGTGTATCCAATTAATATGTTGGATCCTGCAGTATAAACCCTCACATTTGATTAGCAAAGAAAAAAAATTAAATTGTTACAATCAAAAAAAGTATTAATCACGTATTACTGTAACTATAAAAAAGAATTGAAATTACTATGTGACACAAAACTGAGTATGGGCTACGTGCCAGTGCACATCACAATATGATTAATGTAGGAGAAACAGGAAGGAAATTAATTTTAGAGTAACCTGCTGATAAAATTGTTAATTTTATGGATACGTGGACAGAATTAATGTGGACAGTTTGTATTACATTACAGTGTTTATTGGCAGTGGGACAGGTTCACTACAATGTCTGTGCTTTGATGGAGTGTATAATATATTGCATAGTTTTCCTTGAACTTCAATTTCTAGGTTAAAAATTTTTGAGCTACTACAAAATTTATCTTAATTATTAGTACTAGTACTGCAGTTGTAGTAGACATTACATCTTTAATTCTATCAGGCAAATTTCTGTTCTAGTCACTAAAGCCCTTTTTGACCATTTTTGACAATGTGAAAATACATTTTAGAGATGATTGGAGGAAGTTAAATATGTATACATGCTTGTAGCGTACTTTGAATGCTATTCCTAAGCAGACATTACACACTCTGAGCAGTTTCTGAATAATATTGTAATGACTGAAGCTCTACACACAACTTAACTGCCTAATCAGGCAGCCTTGTAATTACATGTAGGTCAGGATAAAGCACTTTCAAAACCCCAGTTGCTTTTTTTAATTTCAGATCATTTTTTGTTTCCTGGCACTTTTTATATAAACAAAGTAATCTAAATATGTAACTGTCGAAGTGTATTGATTGTACAGTACTCAAAAGTTAATGTCCAAGGTCACAGTTAATAATAATTTTTTAATTATTATTATTCGTGACAAGGTGGTTGCCAAAAATGCTCACTTTATATTGAACGATGTGTACTTTATATTGAAACAGCAGCCTCCACTTTACCTGTTTTTCACATGTTTCGTTTCAATTTTGCTTATGCATACATTCATTCAGTCAAGCGTGCATTTAGCTATTTCCCTCAGCCCGTTTGTTTGCAGCGTACATCCTAGTCAAAAGTTATAACCTTGATGTGGGACTGTTATGAAATGCAGAAAAAAATTTACGTACTACATCTTTATAGCGAAAACTAAAAAATTTACAAATTACATCTTTATAGCGAAAACTGAAAATTTTATTGCATCTGTGACTTACCACTGTCTTTAAAAATTTTGAGGTTGTGTGAACATTCGTTGTAATGAAACTGTAGCGATTATCTAAACTTTAATTTTTTGTTTCAGTAAGAAAATTATTCAGTGAAAGTCTATGAAACACAAATTCTCGACTTTCACGAATATTTGAGTTCTTGTCAAATGTTCATTTTGTGTACTAACAACTTCCGCTTTAAAATGTTTGCAGGCCTGTACTGCAAACTTATTTTTCCATATTTGCCTTGCAGGAATATTTCAAAACTACTGTTACACTGTAGGACCACTAACAGTACAACACAGTGATAATGTATCTCTCAGAGTTAAATACACAATGAAACCATTTTCAACGTTATAAAACTTTCTATTAAATTTCATTAAAGTCAAGCTCTCACAAAATTAGTTTTCATTTTCATTTTGATTTCGTGAAATTTAGTGACTTATTTTTAATTTTTGTTTCGTTAAGTCGCTTTTTCACAACACTAAAAAATTAATGTATTTTCTTTGTGCTATTTTTAAATGAAACAAAACTCCAAACTAAATGAAATAGTATAAGTTGATTATGGTGTAAAAACTAATTCATGTTGCATTGTTTTTATGCAGAATTTTTGTATCTGTACAATAATTAATATTTCTCATTAACAATTAAATTCTATAAGCTTATTCACAGTGAAAAAATAAACATAGTATGTATTTTACTTAATTTGCAAACATTCTTATTCTATGATATAAAAAGCCATAAACAATCTATAATTGTACACACTACTGTAATATCAGTTTGTGCACACCGGTACAGTGTTTTAAGGTCATGTCTAGCCATTATTACAGAATAAATAATGCTAACAGAAGTGACAAGGAAAGTTTCTTCATTGTTGTTATCGTACCAGCTCTCGGACCGTACATGAATATAAACAACACGTGGACTAGAGACATTGGTTTATATAACCACTAGTAGTTCTTGAGATACTGTGTAATCAGTTTGTATATTAACGGAATATTTAAAAGTTGTAAACACGACGATTCAAAATTTAACATTAGATAATAACTAGAGATGGTGATTTTTCGTTTTTGCGAAATAGATGCGAAAAAATGCGAAATTGTATTATTTTTGCTATAAAATGCGAAATTCTAACTTTTCTGTTATAAATGCGAAATTGAGATAAATGACATATTTTGTTAATTTTTTGCTTCTATACTGGCCAAATATGGTAACTACAGAGTTGATACGACCTTTAGATGATAAAAGCAACCTTCGAACATCGCAAAGTTTCCGGCGAGTAAAGTAAATAAACAGACCAGCAAGTCCGCGTTGTTTGTTTACAGTGCGCCGTGCCATACGCTGCGCCGCTAGCATTCCTTTCACTAGACATCTAGGCCGGCTAGTGTAGTGTGGTGAACGGCAGGTTGGCGTGAAAGGGGAGAATGAGAGAATGTAAAATAAAAACAAATGCTCACAGCTCGTGCAGCTAGACGAAAACTGGTTTTACAGTCCAACTTTTCCAATTTTTACACAATGTTCACG
>PNEQ01037805.1:0-21502 GCA_003012365.1 Medauroidea extradentata
TTCTACAAATCAGCATCCGACAAGAAGATAGAGATTTTCTTAAATTTTTCTGGTGTGACCCAGATGACACCAATAATATTAGAATTTTTCGTCATCGAAGGGTAGTATTTGGACTAAAGTGTAGTCCCTTCCTTTTAGGAGCAATTCTCGACTATCATTTGAATAAGGCATTGAAGGAATGTAAATATAGTCAGGAAAGACTAATACGACTCAAACGAAGTCTATATGTTGACAATGTAATTACTAGTGTTGACACAGAATTTGAATTAAGAGGGTTCATTAATGAGTCTCGCGATGTAATGATGGATGGAAAATTCAACCTTAGGGATTGGCAGTCTAATAATAAAAATTTTACTACTGAAGAAGTCGCAACTGTATTAGGCTTACGTTGGGATCTAGAATCTGACACATTATTTTTAAATTTGGAATGGTTACAGAATTTTGTATTAGGTACAATCACAAAGAGATCGATTCTGTCTATTACTCAAAGAGTGTTTGATCCCATTGGAATAGCTAGTCCAGTACTTTTAATTCCCAAACTTTTATTACAAAAGTTGTGGTCAAACTGTCTATCTTTGGATGAAGAGGTCGGTACTGACATTAAGAACCAATTTATAACTTGGTATTCTAGTCTGTGTTTCCTTAAAGAGATGAGGATTCCTTGTTGATTTCATCTCTCTGATAACATAGCGAAGGTCAGTTTACATACTTTTTGCGACGCTAGTGCTCAAGCTTACGCGGCAGTGGTGTTTGTAAGAATTGACTTCAATGGTTTGATTAAAGTACATCTTCTTGCAGCCAGATAGAGAGTAGCCCCTTTAAAGACTGTCACCATACCTCGACTCGAGCTGATTGCCGCGACAATAGGCGCTAGGTTAGGTAATTACGTGTTAAACGGACTTGACTACCAAGATGTAGAATTATATTTCTGGACAGACTCCACTACTACTTTGACATGGATTCAAAAGGGGGAATCTTGGACTATGTTTGTCAATAACCAAGTTAAAGAAATTTGCATTTTGACTTCACCGGAAATGTGGAGATATATTCCTAGTCTATTAATCCTGCCGATCTCCCTTCGAGGGGTTGTCTAGCAGATAGATTATTAGCTCTTAGATGGTGGGAGGGACCAGAGTGGCTACAAAAGAATAAAAAAGAGTGGCTCTGTGAAACTCCAACAATAGATACCGAATCGGTTTCACAAGAAAGAAAAAAATCAACTCAGACAATGAGTTGTTTAATAGAAAACTCATTTTCCTGTGATTGGTGCACTACTCCTAAGGATATACTCAATAAACAATGCAAATTTCATGGTCTTAGTTGGTACTCTCGATATTTTTCGAATTACGACAAAATCGTTCGTATGATTGCGTGGGTGAACAGATTCATACACAACTCTAAAAATGTACATTCAAAAAGGAAGGGAGACTTAACCTACGCAGAAATACGCTTAGCTGAAAAAACACTTGTCAGACTTATACAGAACGAATCTTTCATATCAGAGAATAAGAAATGTCTTAGCAGTTTAAAAGTATTTAAAGATAATGAAGGTATTCTTAGAGTCAAGACCAGACTGGTTAACAGACACGATAATGAATATTTTTGTATGCCCATGATATTACCTTCTGCGCACCCAGTAGTATATCGTTTGATCGTGAACGAACATAAAAAGAATTCTCATGTAGGCATCCAAACACTTCTTAATATTTTGAGGGAACAATTTTGGATTTTAAAAGCCAGAAAAACAATCCGGAATGTGCTTTCAAAATGCGTAGTTTGTCTTAGACATAAAGCGCGTAGTTTAGATACACCCACTGCTCCTCTACCAAAGGATCGAATCAAGGATGCAGCAGTATTCCAGATAATAGGTGTTGATTGGCAGGGCCAGTTCACTTGAAGAGCGGTATTAAGGCTTGGATTTGCTTATTCACTTGTGCTGTTTACCGAGCAATACACATAGAGTTATTATCATCACTGTCTTCAGAAACCTTTCTACAAGGACTCAGACGTTTTATAGCTCGTCGTGGTCGACCTAACATAATTTACTCAGATAATGGGAAAAATTTTGTAGGTGCTTCAAATGATTTAAAATCAATCGAATGGAGTAAGGTCATACAATATTCCAGTCCGAATAGAATAGAATGGAAGTTCGTTCCCCCTTCTGCACCATGGTGGGGTGGTTTCTGGGAAAGGCTTGTAGGGATGATGAAACAAATTCTTCAGAAAGTTTTGGGAAAGGCTCTTCTCACATACGAAGAAATGAATACTGTCCTGTGTGATACAGAATCACTTATTAATTCTCGACCTTTGACCTATTTATCTGACTCAGATCATAAACTTCTTCCCTTGTCCCCATCCATATTCTTGAATGATGTGACTGAGACGGGAGTGGGTGATTGTAATAGTGTAGATGAGAAATCACTCAATAGAAGATTAATGTATAGACAAAAATTAATGAATGATTTGAGGAATAGATTCAGATTAGAATATTTGGGACTTTTAATTCAAAGACCTGAATCTAAGAAGGTTAAGGATCAGATAAGACTAGGAGATGTCGTTTTGATTGGGAGTGACCATACTAAACGTGTAGACTGGCCACTAGGCCGTATCATAGAAATCATTCCTGGAACAGACAATGTTATTCGTCTTGTACGTTTAAAAACAGCTACTTCTACATTGTTACGTCCGATTCAGAGAATATACCCATTAGAGGTATCATCGGATTGGGTCAAAGATACAAATATACAACGAAAGGGACTTCCTAAAACAAAGAATCCCGACCTAAGAGAAGTAATGTCAAAAGAAAACACTCGAAGTGGTAGAAATGTAAAGATTCCAAACAAATTTGACTTGTGAATTGAATTTATATTACCAATTTTATGTAAGATTGTTGAGTTGTTTTCCTACCAACTCAAGGTGGGAGGATGTCATGTATTAGATAAATGTACTCTATATTTGACGATTATTTAATGTTTTGTTTTTTTTTTCTCCAAGCTAAATAATAAGTTTGTTGAATTGTTGTTTTAAATGGCATGAAAATAAAGTACTCAACTAAGGTTGTATTTAAAAGAAGTTGGTCTTTATTTACTACAATTTCAAGAACCTAGACGTGCCGGTGTGCATATAGTAAGTATGTAGCTAATATTTACTTTTTACTAAAAACAGCTGGGTTAAGGAAAACAGTAACGTGGCAGACATTGTTTACATTTGTCGTTCTGAAATTTCTACGCAATTATACTACGCGATAATATGGTAGTATACTTTTTACTAAAACAGCTGGGTTAAGAAAAACGGTAACGTGGCAAACATTGTTTACATTTGTTGTTCTGAAATTTCTGCGCAATTGTACTATGCGATAATATGGTAGTATGCTCTCCTTAGTTCATATATTCATATGGTACCTAAATAACCCAACATGGTTGTGATTACTAAGCAGTTATTATCTTTTCTCTCAATGTTATTTCAAATTTCCCCCGCATATTTCACTAAAGTCACGTGACACATGTTGAAAACACAATTTCGTACACAGCTGTATAGAGGATACTCTCTCTACCCTATATTTACTCTAAGGTTTAATATTTACTTATTAGATTAACATAACCACAAATTACATAACTAGGAGTGCTGAAGCCTGCAGTGCAAAAGCAATGTTAATATGTAGACAATGCAATATTTTGATTCAGATATCTCTGAGGACTTGAAAATTAGTGTTTTTTTCACTGGTTCGTGTTTAGTTTGCACTGGTTCGTGTTCAGTTTGCACTGGCTGAGGTTAGAGTGCAGGCGGTTTTTGTCTTCCACTTGTTTTGCACTGAGTCAGTCACTTGGTTCATAAATTGATGTCACTATCACATGTTTCTGGTGTTTGACGTGCACTGAGCTCGAGCAGAACGTGGGTGATAGAGTGAAGTGTAAAATGCAATAAATAGGTTTATTGTTGTATTGAGAGTTCAGAGACACAATCAAAAGCAATAACTTTTCTTGGAAAAATAGAAATCATTACGTAATCTGTTACAGTGTTAGAATACAGCATCACACAAAAATAACCTCACAAACTTCAAATTTGTGATATAAATACAAGAGATTTGAAAAAAAGGAAAAAATTAAAACATCTAAACAGAAGAAAAGTTCATCTACAGCAGAAATCAGAAAAATTAAAACAAAAAAAAAGGAGAACAAACAAGAGACAGAATCAAAGAAGATCCTATTCTATTAGAAAAAAAAAAAAAAAAAAGGTAAGGGAACAATATGAAAAGCGAACTGGATCTGGAAAAATTAAATGCATCTCAGCTTTGAAAGATAGGGATCAAAGGGCACAGAGAAAGATTTGAGCTGAGAAAAAAAAGGAAAAGTCGTGAAAAAAAGAAGAAATACCGCAAGTCTTGGTTAATGTCATTTTACCGGACACTGGAAATAGTAATCATGGGGAACAATTTGCAGGGGACAGTTATTTACTTTCAGAAAAAGTGTTGTGTACAGCAGGTGCAAGTAAGAATAAACTTAGAAGAAAGAAAGTTGAGAATCTAAGATCAAAGTCGTATCGGGAAATAAATAGATTGAAAAACAGCTAGAAGAATCTAGGAGGAGTGTCAGTAAATACAAGAAAATGTCCCATTGATTACAAGGAAAACTAGCAAACCCAAACAGTCCTAAAACAAAAGTTAGGAAATTTTTACAAGGTGAGAAGATCTCTCCTAAAGTGAAAAGGAGTTTGTAATTCTCAGCAGCACTCACTCAACAGATAGGGGAGAATAATAATGTGAGTAAGAAGTCACGCAAATCTCGTAAGGCTATTGCTTACATTCTGTCAGGTAAATTATCAGAAAGTACAAGGGGGTTCGAAAAAGGAGCCAGTGCATTCAGTCATATTGCAAAAGAGTGCGGAGTATAGACCATGACATGAAATTTGACGAAATACTGACAGAAAGCTGTAAATACAAGACAGAAAATGAGTTAAAAATAAAACAGGATGTGTTGCAGTTTTTCGAACGAGATGATGTAAGCAGAGTGGAACAAGGAAAGAAAGACTGCAAAACCAAACAAAAAATGAAAAAACAGAAATGTACGCTTACACAAAGTTTGAAATGCCTTCACAAAAAATTTGAAGTAGAACATAGTTACGGAATACCATATTCTACATTCTGCTCCTTTCGCCCATTTTGTGTTGTGCTGCCAGATATAAGGAAGAGAAACACTTGTCTTTGTGAAGAGCATGAAAACTTTGATATTTTATTTCTAAAGCTGAAGGAATTTAAAGTTGTTACCTACAGTGATTCAGAATAGATATCAAATCTGTATGTTGTTAAAACAAACCAAAAACAAGTGAAGAATGAAAGAAAAGAAGGAGTACTGCATGCAAAGAAAAAAAATTGAAATTAGAGAGTTTGAGAACAAAATTGAAAAAGTTGAACAGTGGATGAGAAGAAAAGAGAACATCATTATTAAAGGAAAAGTTGCAGCATGTGTTAAAGTTGTTAAAATATCTCTCACAAAATCATTCTAAGACATAGTTTTAATGCCCATTGACATGTTACCAGACTACATGAAGCATACTTGCAACATAATACATCAGTATGTGTCCATTTCTAATCTGAAAAAAAGTCTTGGGATGAATTATTTCATTATTCATGTAGATTTTTGTGAGAATTATACATGCAAGTATGCCAAAGAAATTCAAAGTGTGCATTTTGGTGGTTCTCATCAAGTTACACTACATACCGGGTACTTTATTACAAGGACACTTCAAACATATTGAATACTGTTTCTTTCTGTTCCTTGTCAGAATTATTTCAGCATGACCCTAGTGCTATTTCTGCACATCCCTCAAAAATTGTGTTGCATGCTCAGACTAAAGTATTTCAAATTAAAACCATTCATTTTCTCAGTGATAGCCCATCCACACAATATAGGAACATATATATATTTTTTTTCATTGACAGCAATCTCAGCCAGTTCTGTGATTCCCTGACTTGGAATTACTCTGAGAGTGGACATGGGAAAGGTGCCCCAGACGGCATTGGCGGCACACTGAAAAGAACTGCAGACCACTTAGTAGCTGGAGGCACAGATATGGCAAATTTTGATACCTTAGTTTCAGCAATGAAAGTTACGACCAAAATTAAAATATTTGTGGTGACAAAAGAAGAAATAGATGAAATGTATGGCTGGCTACCAGATAAAATTCCACGTTTCCAAGGACGATGAAAGCACACCAAGTGACTAGGAGCAACAAAGCCTGCATGATGGATATTCGTTGGCTGAAAGGAGATGTACCCACTATCACCTAGGCTCTTATCAGCCTGTGATTACTAAGGATTTCCTCAACAATGATAGTACCATTTCACATGTTTTAAGGTTTATTGATAATATATTTTTTCTTTTTAAATTATTGTCTCTGAACTCAATACTTCGAAAGATACTTTTTTCCTCTTATTTGCCGGTTTTATTATTATTAGTATTCGAGTTAGATCCTAAAATATATTACAATTAAAAAAAAAAAAAATTGAGATCTTTAATATAATGCAAACAGACTCGAACCTTGCTGGGAAGAAATTGAAGTACTGCGAAGTATATTCAGACTCATCTGACGAGGATGAGATTTCTGTTAATACAGAATGCTAACCAGACATTACAGTGCAAGAACTTAGTGCTCAATGTGATCCAGAGACATTCAAACAAGGGTTTTATCAAATACAACTTGGACATTCTCATGTGTTAGCTCGTTGTCACAGAAAAATGGAGGATAAAATATTTGTTGCTTTAGTAAATAATGTGTGAAATGAGTCTCGTACATTGAACTTGATATTTCTGAAAAGGATAAGTGATAATATATATATATTTTTTTCCCCTGATGTAGATGACACAGCTTGATGCACCCTGCAAGGTGCTTAGATATATTTTACGCTCGGCCCCGTAATATTAGTAATATGTAAGACTTAGGCCTACCTTATTTTCACCCAAGGGGTCACTTAATCCAGTATTGTGAGCCGTGTTGCTGTAAAACATAAAACTAAAGATTTAGATACGATTATATTTACCTTTTTGTATGTATATATTCATGTCCGCCATAAACAATATAAATAAACAGATGGAAACCGTGCAAACAATGCCAGACGGCAAATTATGAACTTTTAAGAGAGGAAGTGTGTATATAATTATTGTAAATGTAATAATATTAATTTTCTGTATTTATTTAGTGCTTTGTTTATTTCTTTTTGGCAACATGGACATTTTCATGGCCCTGCGGGAATGTTAAATACAGTCACGTATTTTTATGCAGAGTGTGGGAGATTTATGGGTGTTCGAGTAGTGCGCGTGCTAGCCAGCAGATGGCCTCCTCTCCACCGGCTGCCATTTTCACCACTCACTAACGGTACTTTAATAAGCCCATTTCAGAGGTATATAAGGCGGGCACTCGCCTAACGACCCCCCAACCTCGAAAAAGTTGCTTCCTGAGAAAGAAGCCTAAACCCGCCTACCCATCCTCTAGACAGGTTGCTTCTTGAGAAGGACGCGGAAACCTGGTCCTACCCACTCTTGTGCCGAAAGCGCAGTTCGAAGGAGACGCACCCTAGCCGCGCAGGCAGTATTAGGGAACGCACCCTACCGCGAGTCGCCACGAGGCGCATATCTGTGACTGCCGGATGCGGAAGTAGAGCTACGTCCGTAAGAAGTTCCCGGGCTCCGTGCATAATTGACCACGCAGTCTAGTATAAGTGAATACAGTAAACCAGTAGTGTATAAAGACTTGTGTATGTGAAAAGCCGAATGTATTAACCAGTGTATAAAATCAGTGATTGTAAAAGTGTACCAAGAGATAACAATATACAGTTCAAAACATATTTTATAGTTTCATTTCTAAATACTAATGTCCGATTCAGAGAACCTAATGCTTAATATCTCGCCTGAGGAACGAGCAGTGATAGAAGATCGTAAGGCAGAAGACGCAGATAAGCGCCGACAGGCCATTGCAAGTAACAGTGAGATACCTGTGGGAGTAATTCCCTGACCTCAGAGAACCGCCGGAAAGCCCACAACACTGTCAGAACTTTGTCGTCATTACAAAGACACCGAGAACAAGCCGCCTAGATGTAAACGAGACACATTCAGTCGCATCCTTAGAGACCTCCACCGCCTTCAGCTACCATTAATTAGTCCGATAGAAACTCCAGAAAAACCAGCACCATTATCCACACCCCCGCATCCAGCAGCTGAAGAGGGAAGCCGACTTCGAGCCGAAGCCTAAGTCGGACCGAAAATGCCGCCTCATAAGGGAGCTCTTCTAGAAATGGTGAGTGGTCAACACGCCTACCCTCTTTATGAAAAGTGAGAATTTTCCCGCTCTGCTGTAGAGACTGTATTGTGTTGACTGCCCGGGAAACTACTCTCCTTAGGATATTTAGCAGCCTCTCCTCCCCTTGAGGGAACTCTCGTGCTCAGACCTCATTGATCCATGAAGGAAACATAAAATCAACCCCTTTTTTACAGCAGAGTAGCAACAAATTTTTCTCTCGTGGTGCCCAACGTGGGGCCGAAGATCGAAGTAGTGACTTCAAGTAGGAGAAGTTACTAGTGAAAGCCACCCCTGAGAAGCCCATCCGAGTTCGAAGTCATCTCCAGAAACGAAAAACTTTTTGGCGCACCAGAAACCCTAAGATGGTCGACGAGGAGACGAACGACATACCAGCGCCTCCGTGCACCCTCAGTACGTGCACCCGCAGAGGAACGTACCTCAAAGCCTGAGCACACTGCGCCCAAGAGTATCACCATACCTGTTTAGGGTAGGATAACACCCCGAAGAATACAGAAGATCTGGAGTACCGATGTGCCGACTGCAAGCGGAAACAGCTCCAGTGCGTCCAACCACAGTGCCTCTGCGCAGGCAACTACCCGATACAGTGCATCACCTGCCCCTTGATCTACCACTACGCCTGCCTAGGATGGCCGGACGAGCCCCGAGACTTTCAAGGACTCTCATTCCGCTGTCGTGTGTGCAAAATAACAGCGATAGAGCCCCGACCAGAGATCAGGCGAGAAGAAGCACCACCCGAAAGAGGCAACCCAGAGCACCTCCTTTTGCCATAGTTCCCTGGCAAACCCTATAAGAACCCAGTCTCCTTCCTGCAAGAGTGTGAGGTAGAAGTACGCCAGAACCACATCCCTCAGAAGCACTGGGTGCAGCGAGTTCGCCTCCAGCTACAGGGACCTGCACTTACCTGGTGGGACAAGTACGGAGAGTATGTTGCCACCTGGACCCAGCTCAAGGACAGATTGACAGCCAGAGTCACAGGCAGAGGTGATGAATCGGCTGACCTGTGACCTCTACAGCATCAACCAGCGAGCCGAAGAAGATGCAGAGGTATTCATCCGAAAAAAGGCCCAAATGTACGACTGTGTACATCCCGAAAAAGGAGAAGAAGCTTGTGTCTCCATCATCATAGAGATGCTTCAACCCACGCTGAGGTCATTCCTGAGGGACCCTCAGCCCACCACCCTTGAAGAGTTAATCGATAGGACCAAAACTTTGGAGCTCGACCGACCAGGGACAAGACCGACCAGCAGTGCAGAACCACTGCCAAGAGCTCCGAACCCGAGGCCCAACCCCGAGAAATCCAAACCAGTGCCGGGACCAACACAACCATAATGCTGGTATTGCCATGCAAGACATTTCCATGTAGACTGTGATGTTTACAAAGCCAAGAAAGCCAGCTACCGACCTACCAGGATCCAAGAGAGGAACCCAGAACCTCCGGCAGGAAACTCCATGGCCAGGGAACCGAAACAGACCCGCCAGCCTGGCCCACAATAAAGGGTCTACGGCCTGAAAGCCCCTAGCGACCAGCAACCAGTCCGACTTCCCCAAATATTGATCAGCGTGGACCAGAAAGAGAACCTCGCCACCCTAGACACTGCAGCCACAGCCAATTTTATAAGGACACAGTTCTTACCCCCGAAGAGGCAGAAGGAGGTGGCGCCCAAGACGCAGACAGCCCAGCTAGCTCGAAGCCAGACCTACCTTCCATTGGACGGCGAGGCTACCCTACCACTAACAACACCTGCAGGGACCACTGAGTCCATCTTCCTGATCACACCCGAATTGGACGAAGAAATGATACTGGGACAGCCCTGGCTGCAAGACATGCAATGCATTATTGACTGCGGCCAACGCCAGCTACACCTGGGAACCAAGACGAGGCACACCCTGCCCTGGGACATGCCACCCCTAGAGACGCCAACCCAGGTCATCCACCCAGAAGACATACACTCCCAGTTGCCCAAATACGACCAGAGCCAACTCCTCCAGCTGCTCAACCAGCACATAGCAGCATTCCAGACTGGAGGACCCCACCGACAGACACCGATTAGTGAGCACGACATCCAGCTCGCCCATCAGCGCCCTCAGAGAAGAAGAGGGAAATCATCAGAGACCAGGTCGCCAACATGAGGCAGCAGTGGATAATCGAGCCATCAGATTCACCCTACAACTCCCGCATTGTACTAGTGCAAAAGAAGGGTGGAGACACATTTCTGCGTGGATTACTCGCCTCTCAAACAGATAACTCTGCCTGTCGCCCCTACAGCAATCAACGTCACCAACATCCTCAGGAGCTTGGGAGAAGCCAGGATCTTCTCCACAACTGACATGCAGCGTGGTTATTGGCAGGTGCCCGTAAAACTAGAAGCCAGAAAATACACTGCCTTCACGACCCCCGATGGAGAACAGTTCCAGTTCAGGGCAATGCCTTTTGGACTTAAGAACGCCCTGGCAACCTACCAGAAGATGACGAACTGCACTGTGTTAGCTGGCTACCTTGGAAGATTCTGTATAGCCTACCTTGACGACATTATTGTCTTCTCCCGAGATTGGCAACAGCACAGGCAGCATCTCCACCAAGTCCTGGAACGCCTTCGCCTCCATGGACTCACCGCCCGACTAGACAAGTGCCACTTTAGTAAAGCAACAGTGGAATACCTGGGACATGTGGTCACTCCCGATGGGAATCAACCCCAAGCCTACAAAGTTCGGCAAATACTGGAGGCCGAAACCCCGAGGACACCGAAGCAGCTGCGCCAATTTCTCGGCCTCTGTAAATGGCTGAGAGACTACACCCAGGACATCTTCCGCTACACGGAACCCCTCACCCGCCTGCTGTCAACCAAGCAGAAACGCTGGAAATGGGGAACCTCAGAAGACGCAGCCTTCCAAGAACTAAAACAGCAGTACAACAACCTACTGATGCTCCACAGGCCAGACCACAAATCACCCATCTTCTTGCAAACAGATGCCAGCCAGGTTGGACTAGGAGCTGTGGTATACCAGGAAACCTTAGAGAAAGAGAAGCAGGTCATCGGATTTGCCAGTACTCGACTCAGCCCAACAGAAAGAAAATACGACACCCATGAGCAAGAGTGCCTCGGCATAGTCTGGGCCATCTGCAAGTACCGAAACCTCCTGGAAGATAGGCCATTCATCTTACGTACCGACAACCAAGCTGTACTCTACCAGTGCCAAGAGGTTCAAGTTAGCAAGGTGGATACTTCTGCTCCAAGAATTCTCCTTCGAGATAGAACACTGCCAGGGAGAGAGAACCTCCTCCCCGACGCCCTCTCCAGAGCACCAGAGGACACCTGCGAGACCACCAAACTTCACCAGTGAGAAAACACTCTGCCACCAGAGCCCGCACCTCAACCACCAAGTACCCGAACGCAGAAGCTGCAGAAGATAGCCTTCACGAACAATTTAGAGAAGTTCCTCAAGGAGCAACAAGACGACCCCGAGATCAAGCATCTTTTAGCCAGCCCCCCAACCCGATACAAAGAGGAGCAGGGATACATTTGGTTCCTGTCCAGCCCTACGAGTGGATGGAAGATATGGGTACCCCACTCGCTAAGACCGTCGCTGTACAGTTACTTCCACGATCATCCACTACATAGACACCCCGGAGTAGCCAAGACCATGCACCAGATACACCGGAGGTATGCTTGGACAGGCAGCACCAGATATATTCCCGCCTACATCGCCCAGTGTCAAGCCTGTGCCACACTCAAACCCAGCAGAACCTTCAAGCTAAATGGGATGCCTCGCCAAGCCACCACACCATGGGAGCAGATAGCCTTGGACCTAATAGGACCTTACCCCAGGAGCACCACAGGAAAACAATTCCTTCTGGTGGTAACCGATATTTTCTCACGCTGGGTGGAAGCCTTTCCACTAGCCAGCACCGAAGCCCATGTCATCATCTCCAAGTTGGTAAATGAAGTTTTCCCCTGCTGTGGGGTACCCGAAAAGTGTCCTCACGAACAATGGCCCACAATTCGCCAGCCATCAATGGACCGCAGCCTGCACCAAGTGGGAGAACGAAGTAAGGACCACTCCAATCTACCACCCCCAGGCCAACCCTACAGAGAGACGAAACCAGGAACTAAAGAAGGGCCTACGATTTCACACACAAGGGAATCACCGACAGTGGGACAAAGCTCTGCCGACAGTCCTGTATGCCCTACGCACCCGAGTAAATGAAGCTCTGCAAGCCACACCAAGCGAACTTCTCCTCAGCTACAACCTTCGTCGCCCTGAAGAAAGGAGGTGGAAACGAGCACCCACCTAAGCATCCTCAGCCCAAGAAATCCAGGTACTCGCCAAGGAACGGGCCACCACTGCAGCGCAGCACCAAGACAAGTACATTCAGATAAAGTACCCACAGCCCAACCTGGACACCCCGAGTCACACCTTTGATGAAGGACAGCAAGTCTTCCTGAGGACCAGGCCGCTTTCAAGCCGCAAACACCACTTTCATGCAGGGCTCGCTCCCAAGTGGGAGGGCACATACACCGTAATCCAGCGACAGGGCCATGTTTATTCGATAGAAGGCCCCGATCGAGCAATCAAGAGAGTTCACCGCTCCAGCCTCAAACACCATGCAGAAGCATTCCTGCAAGACCCAGCGCCGAGACGCCGGCCAACCATCCATCAGCCTTCACCATCGACAGATCCATGGGGAGACCCCACATTCTCCAGAGAGAAGCCACCACTCCACCAGAGGAGACCCCCAACATGGGAAGAGGAGCTACGAATCACGCCCGCCGACGACAGTGGCGATAGTCATGAGGAGCAGCTGCACATATTTCTCAGTCGCCCAAGCATCGGGCACACCACCAGCAAGGAGGCAACCGCCTCACCAGAGGGAACCACCTTCCACCCCATGCTCATCAGGAGCCCAGACTCAAGAGAGCCTACCCCACAACCTGTGCCTCCACACCCAGGGAACCAAGGAACCAGCATACCAACATGCCACAGAGATCCTGGCACCCCCAGCCTCAACGTGCAACACCCCAGGAGCAGCAACGCTCTATCATCCAGAGGACTACCACCGCTGCCACATATGGCAACCAGTGCCCAGTCAATGGCCCACCCCCAGAGGAGCACCAACCCAGTCAACGCCACACAGATGAGCAGGAGCCATCATGAACCTGGCCAGGCTAACCCCATGAAGCCGCCTACAGGAGAGGCGCCCGCCCAGCAGCCAACCACAGCCACTGACAGGCCATGGGCCCCGGCCTCTCGAGAACTTGGTCCCAGAGAGCGTCTGGCCTTGTGGCGCACATGCAGAGGCGACCCCGCCCTACAACAAGGAAGGTACCACGACACACCATGGAGACCTACCCGCCCCCGAAGCTTCCAGTGGCCCAGCAGCAATGCACACCAGGGTGAGTCCCGCCACCAGAAGACCCCGAATTGAGAGACACTTTAAAAGTTATTGTAAACCCCTGTTGTAAATTAATCAGGATGTACCTGAACCCTTTTGTAATTTTGTAACCCTAGTCATAATTTTTTTTTTCACGGAGCCTCGCTTAGACAGTCAGGGGGGAGTTGACGCACCCTGCAAGGTGCTTAGATATATTTTACGCTCGGCCCCGTAATATTAGTAATATGTAAGAGTTAGGCCTACCTTATTTTCACCCAAGGGGTAATTTAAATCCAGTATTGTGAGCCGTGTTGCTGTAAAACATAAAACTAAAGGTTTATATATGTTTATACTTACCGTTTTTTTATGTATATATTCACGCCCGCCATAACCAATGTAAACAAACAGATGGACACAATGCAAATAATTCCAGGCGGAAAATTATGAACATTTAAGAGAGGAAGTGTGTATATAATTATTGTAAACATAATATTATTAATTTTCTGTATTTATTTAGTGCTTTGTTTGTTTCTTTTTGCCAACACGGACATTTTCATGGCCCTGTGGGAATGTTAAATACAGTCATGTATTTTTTGCCGAGTGTGGGAGATTTGTGGGTGTTCGAGTGGTGCGCCTGCTAGCCAGCAGATGGCCTCATCTCCAGCGGCGACCATTTTCACCACCCACTAACGGAACTTTAAGCCCCCCTCAGGGGTACATAAGGCGGGCGCTCGCCTAGCCAAATCGTCAGTCTAGGGCTCGGACCTCCTCCCCGAGAGCAAGCCTAGGCACCATCCCCCTACCTCGAAAGGGTTGCTTCCTGAGAAGGAAGCGGAAACCTGCCCCTCCTACCTGTTCACCATTACCTATCTTCCGTGGGTTGCTTCCTGAGAAAGAAGCCTAAACCAGCCTACCCATCCTCTATACAGGTTGCCTCTTGAGAAGGAAGCGGAAACCTGGTCCTACCCACTCTTGTGCCGAAAGCGCAGTTCGAAGGAGACGCACCCTAGCCGCGCTGGCAGTATTAGAGAACACACCCTACCGCGAGTCGCCACGAGGCGCATATCTGTGACTGCCGGATGCGGAAGTAGAGCAACGTCCGTAAGAAGTTCCCGGGCTCCATGCATAATTGACCATGCTGTCGAGTATAAGTGAACATTGTAAACCAGTAGTGTATAAAGACTTGTGTATGTGAAAAACCGAATGTATTAGCCAGTGTATAAAGTCAGTGATTGTAAAAGTGTACCAAGAGATGACAATAAACAGTTCAAAACATATTTCATAGTTCCATTTCTAAATACTAATGTCTGATTCAGAGTGCCTAATACTTAATATCTCGCCTGAGGAACGAGCAGTGATAGAAGGTCGTAAGGCAGAAGCCGCAGCTAAGCGCCGACAGGCCATTGCAAGTAACAGTGAGATACCTGTGGGAGTAATTCCCCCACCTCAGAGAACATCCGGAAAGCCCACAACACTGTCAGAACTTTATCATCATTACAAAGACACCGAGAACAAGCCGCCTAGATGTAAACGAGACACATTCAGTCGCATCCTTAGAGACCTCCACCGCCTTCAGCTACCATTAATTAGTCCGATAGAAACTCCAGAAAAACCAGCACCATTACCACACCCGCATCCAGCAGCTGAAGAGGGACGCCGACTTCGAGCCGAAGCCTGTGTCGGACTGAAAACGCCGCCTCCTAAGGGAGCTCTTCTAGAAATGGTGAGTGGTCAACACGCCTAACCCCTTTATGAAAAGTGAGAATTTTCCCACTCTGCTGTAGAGACTGTGTTGTGTTGACTGCCCGGGAAACTACTCTCCTTAGGATATTTAGCAGCCTCTCCTCCCCTTGAGGGAACTCTCGTGCTCAGACCTCATTGATCCATGAAAGAAACATAAAATCAACCCCTTTTGCCAGCAGAGTGGCGACAAGCTGATGTAGATTTTGAAGATGTTTTAGGGATGCTATGAGATCCAACGCTTGTCATTGTGCATAGAAAGGCATTTTACAAATTCCATAATAGTTTTTCAGAATTTAAGAACTTGCGTTAATGGATGTTGTGTTAATTTAAGAGAAGAACATTTGTAATAATACTAGAGTAAAATATTGATTCTCTTTCAGAGTATTATATAATTTGATTGATTTCATGTGCTAAAGATGTTAGAAAACATTTGTTTTATTTCACATTGTAACTTAAATAAAAATTTACCATTTCAGTTATAGTGAAGGTGTATTAAAAATTGACAATTTGTTTAAACTTACTGAGAAACTGGTCAATAAAGCCATTCCTATAAATCATGTGTCACTTCCATGGAAGCATGTGTCACTTCCATGGAAGCATGTGTCACCTCCATGGAAGCATGTGTCACCTCCATGGAAGCATGTGTCACCTCCATGGAAGCATGTGTCACCTCCATGGAAGCATGTGTTACCTCCATGGAAGCATGTGTTACCTCCATGGAAGCATGTGTCACCTCCATGGAAGCATGTGTCACCTCCATGGAAGCATGTGTCACCACCATATTGGTGAAAAAAAGAAACATCTGCATTTCCTAAAATAATAACTATCTCTGTAACACTGTTCTGTGAAATTACCTAGGTATATAGGTTGAAAATATATAATTGTTACAAATATTTATAAATATATATTTTTTAAACTATTCATTCCTTGAAATGTACCCAAAATTTCAGAATGACCCTTAAACTGAACGTGCCGACTTCTTGTTACTCCACACACTTTACACCACAGAACTTTAGGACGTCGCAAATTAAGTACACTTTTATGATTCTGCTTCGAGATTTTTTTTTATTGTGTTAACACTTGAAAAACGTACTATCATTTTAATAATAACAAAGTTTCTCAAAAAATTGTTGTATCTATAAACTAGAAGTGTTTAATAAGTGTTACAGATACACTGCATTATGTGACGCAGTTCTTCAAAACCAAATTGGAAATTATAACCTATCAGACCTCACAAAGGCCAGGCGCAACATTGTCAATTTGGTAGAAAATTTGGTAGTAAATTTGGTTAGACGGATTTTCTCGGGGATCTTCCGGCTATCCCGCCCCTTCATTCCGTTTCTGCGGCATACTCATATCATGTCACCCATCACAATCCCTAAACACCTAGCTGTTAATTTCTGATCAAAATCTCTTCATTCATTCAAAATCTTCATGTCATGGGAACACACACCCAACGAAAACCAACAGCCATGTTGAAACTAAACAATTTATACTGAAATTAGATGCCGTGAGCTACTGGCTATTCGCTAAAATTTATAGTCACAAGAATTAAAAATTGTTGTGATTTTAAACAAATTCTGAAAGTCTAGTAAAAATCCTTTACTTTATCTTAATACTATACTAAATGAAGTATCCTGACACACTCACTCACTCACTCACTCACTCATCAACGCACAGCCCAAACCGCTGGACCTAGAATCATGAAATTTTAAAGGAAGCTTCCACTTGCCCCGTAGGCACCAACTAAGAAGGGATTTTTCGAAATTCCATAATTAAGAGGGTGAAAAGAGGTGAAATGTGTTTTAAAAGAATCCTTGATATCTTATTAACCGGGAATGCTATCACAAATTTTTTAACTTCATAATATTGCCCAAAGAAATGCATATTCTCAAAATTTCCGATTTTACGAAATTCGAATATTAAGGAAATGAAAAGCAGTAAAACGTGTTTTTCACTAATCCGTGATTTCTCCTAAACCATTTCCTATAGTGAGGTGATTTTTTTTTAATGAGGCTTAAGTAAATATCTAAAAAAGTATATTTTAGAAGTTTTTCGAAATTCTTCCTTGAAAGCTATTTAAAAAATAAAACGTGTTTTTTAATTAATCCCACTTATCTCCTAAACCAGTGGAAATATTGAAATGGTTTTTGCTTTAAAATAAATCTTACGTAAATATATAAAAAGTAATTTAAGGATTTTTCATAATTCGTCCTTGAAAGCTGTTAAAAAAATAAAATGTGATTTCAGATAATCATCTGTACCGCTTATACCCACTGAGACGTCGAGATGATTTTTTGATAAGAATGAAGCTTACGTAAATATCTACAAATCAAATTCAGGTTTTTATGAAATTCGATAATTAAGTAAGTGAAAAGAGTAGTGTAGTATAGTTCCTTCTATTGCAGGAGCCTTGGAGCGGGATCCGGGATCTGTTCAGCATGTGTCTCATAATTATTTGTGTACGGTCTACCCACCATCTTGGTTAATGTCCGTTGTCTTGATACCTAGCTACCCTCATTGGCTCCACCCTCCATCTTGTTTTTTTTTTAATTAGTTTAATAGTTGTCCTCTAGGTGAGTCTGCCAGTAGTTACTGATCGTCTCCTAGATGACGTTGATTATTAAGACTTTGGTGCTGACTCTTTCCACCAGGAGAGCTAGTAGCTATACCAATCGTCTTGTTTCCAGTGTCGTCTGCTAGATAGCATTGATGTTGTATGTACTACTGGTTTAGTCCGTCTCCATTTCCAAGTATCACCATTAAGAGCGCTACCGCACCTAACCTAACCTAACTTAACCTGACCTGTCCTTCTAACAAGTTACACTTCTAGTCTTGTTTCTGTTCTTCCTTTAACCGAACACTTATTTTCCCTTGTATGTCTGTCTTGTACCATAGTATACTGCTAGGAATTCTTCTAGTATGTTGCATTCTCGTAAGGCATTGAATATGTTCCACTCGTGTAGGTCTTAGAATATTTTTTTTCTGTAAGGTGTTTATAAGTAGTGTAGGGTAGTATTATTTTACCTCTAGTAATAAATGTCTTCTTCTAATTCTTGTAATACGTTACTCTTGCTTTGCTTTGTCAGGGCTTGCTAGAATTTATGTTACGGCTAGGCCATTTATTTAATATGTTTTTAATGCTGAAATCATAATTTAACCTGACCTAACCTGACCTCCTACCATGTTACATATCTAACCATGTTACATATCTAACCTTGTATCTGTCTATTTCTTTAACCTAATACTTTTTCCTTTGTTTGTATGACCAATAGTATTTTTTAAACCAGTTTTATAAATTTTTAGTTTTTTTTATCATGTTTTAGCTTTTACACATGCTCGACTGCGAGTTAGTTTCTTTTTTTCTCTTTTTTGTTTAATTTATTAACATTTATGGTGTTACTTTCGTATATGTTAGTTTCACCTTGAAATGCAAGATAATATTTTCTTTATTGCTTATGCGTAGAAGGAATGGTCAATTTGTTTTGTGCTCAACTTTTTATACCTTATATTTCTGTTCTTTAAATATTTTCCCTTTCGTATAAGTGTTTTACGTATGTTATCCTTTTTTCTCTCCCTCCCACCCTATCTCCTTCCCTCTCTCTTACTTTCTCCCTCCCTCTCTCTCTATCTCTCCCTCTCTCTCTCTCTCTTGTGCTCTCTTATTCTCTCGTGTTCTCTCCCTCTCTCTCTCTCACCTTTCCTCTAGGATATTGCATGTTGGTTTTTATGTGTTAGACCTTTAAAGACTGTTTTTCATTTTACATATTTGATTTCAGTCATTTTCTTCTCTGTTAAATTTTGGTATATGATTTCTTGTATCGCACAGTAACTTTTCGTACTTTGGTTTAAGTATTTTTCTTGTATGTAAGTTATTGTATATTTTTTTATTTAATTTTTTGTCGGTATCTAGAACTTTAAAATACTGTTTTCCTTAATCTTCCATTATAACTATTTTCTGCAATTAAAAATCAAATGTTTTTCCATAGGCACCGGAACTACTTTTACCCATGTGACTGTGCTCGTAACTATTTGTTTAGGCCCTGAAATATTTTACTTTATGTTATGTGTACGTACTTATTAAATTAAATGAAACTTGTTTTTTTTTTTTTTTTTTGTGTTTGGCCGTGGATCTTCAGTTATACATTATTTATACTACTGAACACCGACCTTATATTAGGTCTGGCAAATATCATTATACCATCAACATATATTAACATAGCATTTTGTCACCTAACCATGCACTAACTCTACCTTTACCTGACACAGTAATGAACTCATTAATTTTGCTTTTGGGAAACATGTTTTTGCAATAAAAATACAACATAATATATTTTTTAGAATTTTATTGAGATAATTTATTATTTTGCATACATTTCTATTCAATATCATTCTCGAGCTGTTGTGAGACATCATGTCTAACTGATAACAGTACTCAGTGATGCGGTGGTGTTCCTTGTTTCGCAGTGTAGTCGTTGAGAGTCTCGTAATTTCTGCAGTAGTCTTATAGTAGCTGCTAGTAGTGTACCACACGTCTCTTATTTCCAGTCCTCTAGCAATGTAGGTGTTGCATTATTTACTAGACTTTGCCAGTTAATTATGTCGTTTCAGCTTTTTGTACTCACTTTTTCGCCGTAGCCAGGTTGTAAGTCACAGTCGGGAGAGAAAAAATTTTCAACACATTAATAACATTCAGTACATTTGTTAGGGAAATAGTATGCTACCGTGACAAATTTAATATTAATAGTCTAATGAACATGACATAACTTTTAGTCAGTGTATCCATATGTGGAGAGTTTAATACATCTTAGCACACTCATAGTTTGTCGTCTAGACAAATAATCATCAGTTTTTTGCTACACTTGGAATATAGATGCTTTTTCCATGATCCTATACTATGTACAGTTACTTGCATAACATTCTCTCTCTGTTCAAAGCTCTGATGTAATCCTGGAAGGTAATTTTCTTTTTGATCACAAATTTCTGAATTCCTTTAACCTTTTTCAATACACTCTCGCAGAAACACCTGTAGGCATACATCTTCGCACACAGTCCTACAAACTTTGTCATAGGCACACAGTTACATTCTTCTTTGAATTTGCATATAACTTTTTTTTTTTTTTTAGGCGAGTAGCATGAATAGGCCGAAGTATCGAATTAATTCTGTATAGTTAAAATCGAAGTAGTTCTAGTACTAGATTTCACTGAGTACACAAGAATATAATGTAGGTAGCTGTAAGCACACATACAAGAGCGCAATGTAGTTGTCTGACCTCGTCAAAGTCAAGAGAGAAGCTACAGGGTGCAATGTCACATGACACTGCCTTCGTGACTTTCTGACACCTGCATGGTGTCGGTAACATCCGCCCACGCGCATACTGCTGTGCTGTGCGAGACGTCAGTGTAGGAAGCGCAGGGCAAGCACTCTCGCATGTCACTGTCACGTGGAGCAACCTGACTCGACTCTGGACTCTGGTCTCTAGACTCTGGACTCTGGACTCTACTTGCACACCTGTGCGGTATCTGGTAACATCCAGCCTCGCTGCTGGACTGAATCTGGGAAGTACACAGCCGTCCATTTCTCCAAGGCACAGTCTATGTATGTATCCGATGTATGCAAATAAAAACACTGTTCTGACGAGAACAATAGCAAAGCCTATTATATGTACTACCACACCCTACCTCGCTGCAGCCCAGTGCCAGACACTTCGTACCCTCCTACTACATTTTAAGTCTTAAGAAAAATTATGTCACTACTACCATGATAGCTCAGTAGTAGCATGTTTTTAATTTAATTTAATGGTCCAGGGTTTGAATCTCTGTCAGGGCACGATTGTTTTTTATAGGAACTATAATTTTTTGCTGAATTCAGAGCGTGCACATACAAGACTTTTACCAGTACGAAATTGTAGTCTCATACTTGCAGACTCTACAGCTATCAAAATAATTGTATTTTATGTGTTAAAATAAGGTGATGCAAGAGTTGCACGCGCGGACTTGTAATATGGAGATCGTGGGTTCAAATACCAGTACATTCACACCGATATTTTTGTTTACCAAATTTATTCCGAAATC
>PNEQ01037811.1:0-11871 GCA_003012365.1 Medauroidea extradentata
AAAAGGTGCTACTTGGTAAATAGGTCATGTGGAATTTCATTGTATATATTAATTTGGTAGTAGGTACTTGCTTAAGTGGACTTTTGTTTAGTGTAACTAACATATTTCTCAGATGATTTTTCCTTCCTTCCTTAATCTTCATTCATTGGCTTGTCAGAATTAATTGTCAACTTGTTGTCTTGCAAACCAATCAGAAAGTAATAAATTTTATTGCAGTGTGTTTGAATGATTTTCATTATTAGTGACATAAAATATATTAGTGCCATATAGTGTTATATTGTTGAGGATAATGTTTGACCTGTCTGCAATATAGAAATATTAGAATTATCTTGCAGATATTTGTATATTTGTAATTACTGTTTATAAATTTAAATTTGTCTAATCTAAACTTTCTTATGTAATATGTATGTACTTGCAGTATCTGTTCATTGTACTTGTGATTTCTTGACGTGTTCCATAGCCCTGTGGCCTGAGCCAAGCAAGAGGGCTCTACGGAACAAGAACTGAAAATAAAAATAAATAAATAAAAAATGCTAAACTTTCAAAACAAACTTTCGCGGGTGTTTTTCAAAACAACGTGCTTTTTTACTGCCAGATATCGTTCGGGTGGTCATAGCAACTTGCAACTGCCCGTCCTGCCATTTCGCTGCCAGCGAAAAATGGCACTTGCCCTCGGCTGGTAAAACTGGCAGACCACGCGAACAAACCTCTTGGCACAGGGAAAATTTCTGCCACTAGTTTCGCTTCGATCGCTAAGAGACCAGATAAATACGAAACCGTAGTAAAATTAAATTTAAATAAACTTGGTAATTATATTTGTCATTTAATTTAATTTTGAAGTGAAAAGAAAGCAATTTCGCCTTTTAAATAGTCAACTTAGTGAAACTTAAAATTAAGGAAATCTCTGTGATTGGTCAGTTTGGTGCATTAGAAATACCAGCGCTCAAGTGGTAGAAATTTTCCCTGTGCCAAACTTATAACATTGATCTTTCTAACCTGTAGTAGAATTAACCTTAGGTTAGTTCAAGGTTCTGATTTCATCCAGTCACGTGAAAATTGCTCAAGGTCAGAACCAAAATGTCAAAAAGATGCAGTACAGGACTATGTGTGTCTCAACGCGAACAAATTGTGATTTGTCAGATTGGTGTCTCATGCGCTTGTGTTTGTTTTTAAAATTTGATATCGGCCGTGAATTAAAAAAAAAAAAAAACCTATAATGTGTTGTGCAAGTTCTTTATGTGTGGGATGGGGTCTGCATGTATAAAATATTTTTTTAAATCAGCAGTGTGTGCGTGATGTGACAGCGTTCAAGCGAATTTGTATGAAGATTTGAAAATAGGGTTTGTATGTGTGTCCACAATGTTTTTAAATAAAAAATTTAATTTTGGACGTTATTGTAATTTATATTTTTCTTGGAGGACAGTCATTTGAATGATTATTTGACAGTGTATTATAGTCTCGTCAGTTGCGAACTAATTTAAAGCTGTTTTCAAATGCATATACGTACTCAAAGTTAAATAAAATAATATCTGCAAAGTAATGGTTTGTGACGTTTTGTTAGTTAAATATTTTATGACTTAAGAATAATACTGGAACGAAAATTAAAAGGGAAAATTACTTGTTGAGTAAAACAGCGAAGAAATTGGGAATATTAAGTAAACACGTAGAATTATCTTAAAAATCTTATGCCCTATGTGTCTGAAAATATTTTATCTAAGAAAAAAATCTATATTGTGTAACCCTCACAATTGGTCTGCCACCCGGTGGAAAATTCTCTCCACCAAATCCAAACCCTTCCTGAACTTTCCGTACACCTTTACTGTCACCAACTCATTCTGCAAATCCGCAGTACATTCAGTTCACTCTCTGTACTAACAAGCATAGACTGTTTACTTTTCTGTCCTTCACACCGTCTGAATATTGTCACTGTTGTTCCCTCTTCCCACGTACTTTCATTTATTCGGCTGGCAACCCAATCTCCCTCTCGATTCACCACTCTGTACATTCTGACCAGTCTTTCCCACTCTCTTTATTCTCTTCTAAGGACTGCATCACAATTCTCTCTTCATCAACAAAGTTCTACATCTCTTTTCCTCCTGCCCCTGCATACTCCATTTAACATGCCTTTCACCCTCCGTACTGCCCTTACCTATACATGTGGGCCGGTCCGTTTCTGAATTGGGTTGAAATTAATTTAAATTTGCAAATTTACAGTATGAAAACAATGGCCTATATCAGGTAGGTTACATTATTAAAATTAAAAACAATACAGTAACCAATACAAACATTCACACAATTAACATTTGAAATAGATAGTTGACATTGTCATGCAAACTTGCTAAAAATTAAAAAAAAAAAAGAACAGAAATTAAATTATAAAAACAAAAGCATTTATAGAAGCAATGCTGTACATCCATCAATACTCATCTTGTCATACATCCCCATTGCAAAAATCTTTCAAATATCATATCATTTATAGAACTAGGATATCCTTTACAGTATTTAAAACCCTCCCCCTAAAACTATGAAAGGGCTTGTGTGACAGTGGAAGTTTTTGTTAGATTTGATTACGATACTGTTTTTTTTTTTTTTTTTTTTTTTAGAAATTATGTTTTTAAATTGTTAGGCTATATTGCACCACAAAATTCTTTTTATTAGTTGTAAAGGCATTGCTATTCCATGTTGTATAATCGTGGATTTCCTTTCTGTTCTCAAATAAGCACAAGTTCTCATGAACGAAGGAAACTCTAAAATGTATAAATTCATAACTGTCATGAGTTTGACTGAAATAAAAATAGGTCTACAATGTGCTTCTGTCATGTCGTGAGGTGATAAAGAACACGATCGACAGACTGTGGGTTGTTGTGGCAGGGGACCGTTAATATTCCGGGTGTACGGTGGATTGAGAACGGCAGTGCAGTTAGTCAACGGATGCTTGGTGCATGCAGTAGAGGAACCCACTAGTTGTAACGTAGAAGGGGAAGGGTCCGTACTAGATGTGATGTCAGTCAGTCCTGAGAATGCTATTGTTGGTGTGGTAGTACTGGAAGGGATCAGTAACCACAAAATTCCAGTAGTGGAGTTGAAGATTGGTGGGGAAGTATCTTAGGTGGCTAATGATAGAGTGGTGTGGCTATGTGGGCGTGGAATTAAGCTGGAGCAGAAATTGTTGTTAGAAAACTGGTCTAAAGAGGAAAGTGTAGAGATTTTGTGAAGTGAGTTTCGTAACATGTATACTGCAAAAGATGGTTGGTGCTGGGAGGGGGGGGGTATCAACCGTAAAAAAGAAGTGGAGACAGATTTATGTGAAATGAAAGAAAGAAGAGATGAGGCAGATGGGTAGAAAGCTAGAAAGAAATGTTATTCAGGGAAGAAATGATTATCTAGGAAATATTATGGAGGAGGGGAGAGTGAAGAAATAAGGGAAATAGTTTGGTTATGTTAAGAAGGTAAAGGAAAGGGACAGAAGAACGCTAGTGCTGGAAGTTGTAGATGGGCAAGATATAACAACTGATAAGGAAGAGGCTGCAGGCCCAGTACTTGTCAGTGTTTTGAGGAGCAGGATGATGGCATTTCAAACTAGCAGAGCTCTGGAGGAATATTCCACAGTTCTCTGGAGGAGGGGAAGTTATCACAGGATTGAAGGAAGCAGTGCTGGTCCCAGTGTTCAAGCATGGCGGGTCCTGGCAGTGAGTCTTACACTGAATACTGGGAAGATATTGTAGTGACTGGCGGTCCAGTATGTAGTAGACCTACAGCTTATGAGCTTCATTCACTTTGAAATGGCATTTGATAATGTACCACATGGTGTTGTCGTTGTACCAGGCCACAGGCCAGGTGGAGTTGCACCTGGTCGCGGCAGGTGTTCGCAGAGTGTGTCAGTGGCAGGTGTGCACTGGTTGGTAATGGCAGAGTGTGTGTGGCAGATCACTGACAGTGGCAGGGCATGTGTGAACTTGACACCAACGTGTGACACCTGTCATCCCGGCCATCTGCCAATGCAGGACACATGACTTTGCTGCCTCCCTCCCTCTACGAGTGCATGAAGAAGGCAGTCTGGAAACAGTGGCTGCGGCGGACGGAACAAGAGAGACGTGGTGTGCTTCGGGACTCTGGTTCGTCCAGCAAGATTCGTAACGTGCGTGTGCAACTATCCAGCCCAGTGTTTTACTTTGTTTCGCCTTTTGGAACTGGCTCGCTTAAGGCCCTAGGGTATGGGGGTGTGGACTGCCCCATAAGTGTCCATGTAAGGTGTAGTTTTCTCCAGGTCCTCCCTGCTTTTCCCAATTGGCAGCTGTTTCGACTCGCCAGGTGAGAGAGGGGCACGCCGGCACGAACAGACCACGACCCATCGAGCCTCGTGTTCCCGGCTACACGCTTAACCGGGTGGCGCCCAGAGCATTCTGACGCAGCTCCATTCCTACCTCACTCTCACTGAACACAGCGTCAGTGTTAATATGGAAAGTTGAAGCAGCAGCCTACATACTTGGACATTTTTGGATATTTTAAAAATATCAGTTTGGTTTTACAAAAGGAAAAACACAGTTGCTACTAACTTTAGATAATGAATTGTCGTGAAGAACACAATGGAGAAATGACCAGACTGAGAGTTCAGGCATGGAGGATAAAGAAACCTTAAAAGGTATGTTTGGCAATAAATGTTTTAACAGCACGAGAGACTTAGTGCCTTTCTCATGTGAGGCGACTATTGCTCATAAGGCAGCTCAAAGGTGACTCGCCTTCAGCTCGAGTTGCCCATAAATGTGATGCCAACATAAATTCAGTTGAAAAATGGAGCCAGGTGAAGAGGTTTTTATAACATTGATTGTAAGGAAGAGGAGGAAATATAAAGAAAGTGTACGCACAATGCACGTGCATCTTTATTTGAGGGAGAGCCTGGAGAAAAGATATTTTATAGGCCTACTAGTTAACGATGATTTGCACATGGACGATGACAAATTTTTCACAACTTCAGGATGACGAATTTTTAGATCTCAATAATGACAAAATGCACAAAGCTGACACCACTACGGGAAGAAGAACACGACCTGAAGAAAAAAGTTAACTGTCACTTGAGGTAAGATGAATTTTACAATAGGGATGACATTTTTTAAATGCATAAACACATACACAATATTTAAAAACTTACGGATTTTTATAAAATCTTGTTAGTGTTATCGTTAACATTAACATATAAACATGATAGGTTAGATAGTAGGCCTACATAAAACAAAGACAGTTGTTAAATTGGTTACATTGCTGTGATTATTGGGTTATGTCATAATTTTGCGTATCTAATGTCACCATGAATTAAATGCACAAGCTTAAAATATCACCTACGTACAGATGTTTGCATTGTAGAGATGTAATGAAAGGAAGCTTTTAACTTAAACGTACATGGAAAGTAAATATTTAAACTTAGTATTGTATAGTCATTAAAACAAAAATGGATGTATCTTTTCTGTATAGCTATGCAAGGCGTCTAACTGCACAACACACAAACGTCTGTTTCCATAAGGGATAACAGAAAACTAGTTGAAATTATACCAAACATTTGTTCAGATAGGTTAGTGTTGTGTAGCAAACATGGAGTCGCTGTAAGAAAATGTTGTAGGACTGAAGTGTTCCTCCCCTCGACCTTGAAACTGATGTGCTACCATTGGCTCAGATCTCATGATTGGGTGAAACTGCTGAAGGGATTGCTGCTATTGTCACTGTACGCTCGCTCTGTACTTGTGGCTATATACAGCCTGCTGCTGTAATGACTGATGTCGTATATAAGAGTGAATATTTACTCCTGAAACCAGGAAGAGGAACAATATTTAGTTTGGAATAGTACTGTTGGCCGTCTATTAGAAGATGAACTATGGGAGACTTTACTTTTAATCTTTGGTCATGGAGAATATTCTTTTAAGTGCACAAGAGAAATAATGAACACATATTCCTCATATTTTTCTTCTTTAGATTTACAGTCATTTGGGGTAATTTTGTACCATTTTGAGGTAACATTGTACCTGGTATTTTATTTTACATACTAGGATTGGAGTATTCAATCACTATACAAACTTCAAGATTTAACAAATTCATTCATCTAGAACACAGCTGTATTTTTAAATTCTGAAATACTTCATTTGGATTTTAACTATTGTGGTGATACAAAGTTGCCCTGACCCGTACAAGTTGCACCAAATGACTGTACTGTAGTTTCTTTTCTAATTAGTATTGACTTCAAACTGAAGTATAATCCTTATCATTGTCATTTATACTTTTGGCACTTTTTGTACGAGGCGTTGTTTCTTTTTTGTTGTACTTTTCTTTAAGATCATTACATGTCTTCTTCACCTTCTTGATCAGAGTCGTGTTGCTTCTCTGGTTGAATACTTGATGAAGTTTGTTGGGTGGAAGGTTCCAGAAAACTCCGCTATTAAAGGTGAATGTATTATTTACCTTATCTAGATGACCACTAGGATGGGTCGTCTTCACCTTAGCACTGGTGTACCAGTCCTTAGGCTTTTACATCTTTTTTTTATTATTTTGTTTTGCTTTGATATGTATGTGTTGAATGTAGGCCTATTTAAATTTTTGACATGCTCTATATCCCAACCTTTAAGGATCAAACATAATGCACTAAAATAAAATAAAATGGTGATGTTTTAATTTTACTTATCTGACATGAACACGATTATATGATAGGGTCGAATAGCATGAAAACAATATTATCCCTTTGCACCATGATTTATTACGTACGGAATACAGCGTGCCTGAATTAATTTAAGCTACGTCAGTCCAGTGCATTGCGGTGGAAGGAATCCGTGTTCGCACCTACATATTCTATATGAGTTGAATGCGGTGTGCTCCCACTGCATTTTAAAAATGCAGCTCCCTACATAGCAGAAAACCGATGGCCGCTGTGATGGACCATGGTTTTGCTCGGGAAGCGGGCGTGGATGATTGATATATGCTGCTGTTCCCAAATATACAATTGTATGGTCGAACCTATCCCCGAGGTACTCAGTGGTATGGTGAAGGTTGGCACAATGATGATGATAGTTGTATTCGCTGATGAATGTGGCTGCACGCAAGAAATGAGATGCAACTTACGTGAACCGTATACAAAATTATGTAGATGTATGAATGAATGCACAATGTCCCTTTGTTCACCCTACAATGATGGTAATGGCGTCGTTGGTGTTGAGCACGTTGTTTCACAAAACCAGCTGTAAAATATTAACTCATGCATGAAAAAGGTACGTAATTACGTTACTGAATACGTAATACAAACATGCCCTGACACAATTGACAATTAAAAACACTGAATAATCTTCTTCGAAGTGTGGATGAATGCCAATTACAAAGTCCCTAGCCACATGGCATGAACAAAGCGCACACGCTGTTAAGTATAGTTTACAGTAATAATGATTAAATAAAGCGTAGTGGCACTTGCCTGGGGAATGCTTGGGGAAAACGTGTACAAAAAATGATGATCTAGAGTATTAAATAACTATGGTAACCTAGTTCAGTATGAGCCCGCGTCTAGCAGGCACCGTAGTTACAGGCTGCTAATCTAGGCGTTGCTAAGCATCGACCAAGGCCCAGTGCCACTCACCAGTACCCTTCCCATTAGAACACACATTAAACCAACGACAATGACACAAGGTTCTGTAAGCTACCAATTATGAAAGACAGATCTAGGCAAAACAATTTATATAACGTAAGTCATCATACAAAACTTAATAGTTTCACACGTATTCTCCACTGAGAAGTTGATACAGAATTACAATAAAAGATTAAGAGAGAAATACTAAGCTGCTGTGGCCGACACACGCGCACCACTTTATTCCATTAAAAAATAGGGACAAATCCCTAGTCATACAGGGCTCGCGGCCGCGACAGCACACCCTCAACGTGTCATCAACGCAAACGAACGATTAACCAAACCTAACTGAAAAACACGAAAAACAAGAACACTAAACTCAAACAAAAGGAACTTACTGATGACACGGTTCAGGTGTGGCACCGCGGTCGCAAGCTAAACACAACCGCCCACGGTCGGGCCCGGGAGAAGACTGATTGTCACGCAGACGGGAGCGTCTGAGCTGGGCACGGGAGGGAGAAGTGGGGGAAGGAGGGGAGAGCGAACACGAGCACATCCGACGGCGGCCGAGCACGCCCGAAGTCCGAGCGGGAAGTTCAAACCATTAAGCGCACAGGGCACAAGCACCAAGTTCCTCCAAAGCAACCTCACTGCCAGTCCAAGATATGTAAATTTAACAAATCTTCAAGTGTGGTGAACCGGAGTCGCCGTCTCCCGGTACAACTCCCCCCTCCTTACTCCTTCATACAGGGACCTACAGGCCTCCGGCCCTGCCCTGGAGGCGTAAGAGGGTCAACGATCAAGCTCAGGATGAACGAGCCAGTCTGGGTTGCCGGAGATATCATCTGTGCCAGATCCCATCCATGCGGTGCCTTCGCCCAGCATTCTGAGACTGTAGAGCTCGTGTCGCCCAGGAACCAAGGAAAGGTTTCCCACCCAGCGCCATTGTTGAGCATGTAAAAACACCAAACCAGAGTCATAATATTTGGTTCCTTTAACACAATCCCTATAAAGAGGCATTAGTACACATGTGACAACCAGCATACAAGAATTTTCAATAGAATTTTACAATTGCCCAGTACAAAATACACTGTAACCCTTAGGCACAATATAAAATAAACAATCTAAATTACCAGATTTAAATTTCTGGCCACACGACCTAGAATAGCACCGTTTAGAAAAGTCTGGCCAATACTGACCCTAAATTACAAAAACTCTTATACAAAAGCTCAAAAGCTAGTAAAAATTCACAAACAGAGCTCACAAAATTGCTATAAAAATATAACACTGTCTCGGCCGAGTTACACTATAATATTACCAGCTGGTACTACACTGCTACGAACAGACACACAAAACACAAAAAACCCCTACACACAAACACGGTACTGGTACACACATTACACACCACAAACACTACGAGCCTTCACCGGTGCCACAAATAGGGGAATGGGAGAGGGAAATCGTGAAACGTCGAAGTGAGGGGGCGGGCCCTGCCCACTCTCTTCGTTGCAACTCAGTTGTCCCAAACATTTCCGTTCTTCACACCCCTGTTGATGACCATGCCTGTAAACCTGTACAAACTTAGCAGTAAACATCAATTAATTCCCTGCTCGCTTCAAATGAGTGACATGAGCCTTCCTCACAACTTTCCCAGTCATCGGCTCGCTCAGGAGAACAGAATTGGGTCCCAGCAATCCAACCACATCATAGGGACCTTGGTACTTCAGCATCAACTTGCTCCCGCGCTGATCCGGTCCAGAGGGCAGTACAAAGGACTTGCAGAACACTGCATCTCCAACCTGAAAATCAGACTCAGTTCTTCCAGCATTGTACCTTGCCTGAAGGCGCCCACGTGCGTCATACAAGTTCCCAACCACATCAGCGGCCATGAGCTCTCTCGCGGCATCCGACACCGGAGCCGCTGGGGAGGGAATGCCCCAAACATTGAGCAAAGGGTGTAATAAGTCTCGCCCAAACAGGACGCGGGCAGGGCTGTACTTGGTAGCGCTGTGCACAGCAGAATTGAATTCAATGTATACCAGATCTAGGTCTTCATCCCACACGTTCTGTTGCTCATGGTATAGCACTGACAACGTCACCTTCAAATTCCGGTTAAAGCGTTCAACCCTATTTCCACACGGGAAATAAGGACTGGACGTATAATGGTTGATTGACAACCTAAAGCACATGTCCCTAAAGGTCGCAGATGTAAAATAGCTTGCGTTGTCTGTAAGTAAGCTCACGGGAGGGCCGAACACCGACCAAACACGGTCTGTCAAGTGACGCTGGATCTCCGAACTTCGTATGCTACGAGTAGCAATAAGAAACACAAAGTTCGAAAAGACTTCCACACTATTAAAATGTACTTATTGCCCTTAGTAGAACGAATGAGTGGGCCAAACATGTCACAGTGTAACACCTCCCATGAGTACATGATTTCATCAACACTGTACATACCCACATGGGAATTTTGGCAGGGCTTTGCACGCTGACACACATCGCAACGCCGCACGTACCTTCATACGTCCGCAAAGATTTTGGGCCGATAAAATCTGGCGCTTAGCTTGCTTAAGGTGCCCTGACGCCCCAAATGTCCCCCAAAGGGGGAATCATGATAATACCTGAGGAGTTCCGGCCTGCAAACCTCCGGAACTACCATACGTTTAGCACGCGTCCGATGCCCGGTATAGTACAGAAGCCCATCTGTGACCACATAAGGGACATTGTCACCTCGCGAAACCGCGTCAATCAACCCCCTGCAGAGCTCGTCTTCAGACTGCGCATCACTCAAACGATGGTGAAACATACTACTAGTCGTAAAGGCCGCACACACGCCATCTACTTCCTCAGGAACGGGAACGCATTCCTCATAGTCATCCGAACCAAACATACTTGACAAAGCATCTGCAGCCACGTTACTGTTTCCAGGGACGTGTTTTATGACAAACTGGAACCGGAACAAACGATACCCCCACCGGCCTAGTTTGCCAAAGTCACTCGAATGTGAAAGCAGCCAGGACACAGCCTGGTTATCCGTGCACAAATCAAACTCAACGCCACCCACAAACGACTCGAATTTGGTGGTCCCCCAGACACAAGCGAGGGCCTCCTTCTCGAAGGCGCTTAATCGTTGCTCAGAATCAGATAGAGTCCGGCTAGCGAATGCCACTGGACATATCGCACCATGCCTCCACTGTCCCAATGTCGCCCCCAAGGCCACGCTCGAAGCGTCGACATCACAAAGCGCAGGTCGAAATCGGCTAAATACAGTGACGGCGCTGCGGCCAAGGCTGCTTTAAGGCCCTTAAAGCTATTCTCCTGATTGGGTCCCCATTCAAACACAGCGCCCTTCCGCTTAAGGCGGTTCAGCGGCACAGTCAGTTCCGAGAACCGGGGAATAAACCTGGCATAATACCCTAGCAACCCAATAAACCTGGACACGCCTTTCACGGTCTTAGGGCGCGGAAAATTTACCACAGGGACCACCCGGTCAGGATCCATGACCAGGCGCCCCCTGGATACGATATATCCTAGGAACTTCACAGAGGAAGACGCCCACGTGAACTTACCCGGATTCACGGTCAAACCAGCGTCCCTCAGGCATGTCAGTACAGCCCGCAAATCGTCTAGGTGTTGGTCCATTGATGCGCTGTAGACGATAATATCATCTATATAGTTGATCACGCACTTAAACTTCAAATCTGCCAGCACGTGATCCAGGACATGTGAAAGGGCCTGAGTGCCAAACTTGGCCCCCATGGGTATACGGTTAAATTCGTACTGGGCCCATTGCGTGCGGAACGCAGTGTACTTGCGACAATCAGGGTGCAGCAAGCATTGATGGAAACTGGCATTAAGATCTATTACAGAGTACACGGACGCCTTCCCGAGATGTTGCAACACTGTATCTACAGTAGGTGCAGGGAACAGGTCAAGGTGTATCTTCTGATTTACCGCAGACATGTCCATCACTAACCTAAAGCCACCATTAGCCTTCTTAACCATGAAGGCGGGCGAGGCGTAGTCGGAGGTTGACAGAGAAATCACACCAGCGTCCAAAAGTTTTGCCACCAATTCGCGTATGATCTCCAGCTTAGGAGGAGCATAGGTGTAAAACGGAACTCGAACTGGTACGTCATCTGTGACGGTAAAGCGATACGGCATTACCTCACACCGGCCGATGTGTAAAGCTACCACATCGTCGAACTCCCTTAATAATGATTTGACACTGTTGACACCCAGACTAGTGGTCGCCAAAATCTCACCTAAGGGGACCA
>PNEQ01037811.1:11971-25690 GCA_003012365.1 Medauroidea extradentata
ACCTCGGGCGCGAACTTAAACACTAGCTGGCCTGCAGGAATGTCGACCACTGCACGAGACCTGTGCAGAAAATCTAATCCCAACACGATATCGGCCACCAGTCCTTGAACCACCCAAAAAACATGCGACCAAGAGAATAATTCAATTTTGAAATGCAATTTCGCCGATCTCACGCACCTCACAACGTGCCCATTGGCCATACACACGTTCAAGCCCTCTGAGGTATGGAGCTCCCTTAATAAATGTGGATTCCGCTGAGCTAAGGAATTCCACATTTCTTCTCGTACAAAAGAATGTGATGCTCCCGTATCCACAAGAGCTGCTCGTTCATGACCATAACACAGCACGGACACGAAACAATCATAATGTGCCCTATTAGAACTATTCCGCCGGTGACCCTTGGCACTTACAGGTGCGGCGGCAATCCGTTTCCCGGACAGTTTGCTCGCACGTGTCCTACGTTTCCGCAGCGAAAACACTTCCGCTCCGTGCGGTCCACCACAACACTGGAACAATCACGTCCCACATGGCTGAACCCAGAGCAATTACTACATCGACGGTTACGTGTAACACGAGCCTGCCCACTACCTTCCGCATTAAACGCAAGAACAGCCCTCGGCTCTACAGACTCTACTTGCCTCGGGGCAACCTGTCGAACATTCCGCCTACGTCCATACTCCGGTACATTATCGTACCCAGACGCACCGGCTTCTTGCCTACAGCCATGCACGAGCCCTGTGTCTGCGTAGACTCGCGATTTACAATCCCTGTTATACCCTCAGCCGCACTAGTACTACGTAGCGAAGCTGCGTCTAGAGCCAGCTGCCGCTCTGTTTCCAGAGCTAGGACCCTTAACTGTTCCCGTGTCACCGGAACACCTGATGCATAACGATGCGCCCTAGCTTGCAGCGTCATTTGATCAACTATACCTTGCACCAACTTAGCCTCCGCACGTTGCAGGTGCACATTCATGGCACGGGCATAAGTCAGTACCTCACTCACGTATGCCGGTACGCTTTCCCCTACACGCTGGAATCTATCAACATACTGTTGCTTCACCATAGCCCAAGCCATGGGAGACCCAGCACTTTCAAGTAGCCGTGTCTTAAAGCTCTCATAAGTTACGTCGTGTTGAGCTAATTGCGCAAACACGTCCCCAGCTTGACCATCGAGCCTCGACGATAAACACATCAAAAACAGATTCTCGTGTTCTCCGCCACGCATTCCAAAGAATACATTGTCGGTTGCAACAAGGAAACGTAGCACGTCATCAGGTTGCAACATACTAAGCGACGGAACCCGGTTCAACCGTCCTATTAGAATAGTCTGTGCTGCAGTGACAGGCCCTTCTCCTGTCAAAGCCGAACCTCCCAAGTGCGTGTTGCTTATATTACGCAACGAATTAATATACGTCAGCGCGCGTATCCGCAATGCAGTGATGTTTTCTGAAGGCTTGAATTCGATCCCAGACTCTGTCAAATACTGACGTAACTCTAAGTAACTGTAGTGAATCACAAACTCCGTAACGTCTGCCATGACGCAACACAAGACCCCTACGTATAATATTTGCAAGCACACACGGTCTAACGAAATCCCCGACACTGTGTCGTAATGCTGCAATGTGTGTTCCTTTACATTAAGCCTCAACAACTCGCCAAGCCAAACAGCCTTAGCAGAGTTTGCGCAGCATTGAGCCCGCGTCTAGCAGGCACCGTAGTTACAGGCTGCTAATCTTGGCGTTGCTAAGCATCGACCAAGGCCCAGTGCCACTCACCAGTACCCTTCTCATTAGAACACACATTAAACCAACGACAATGACACAGGGTTCTGTAAGCTACCAATTGTGAAAGACAGATCTAGGCAAAACAATTTATATAACGTAAGTCATCATACAAAACTTAATAGTTTCACACGTATTCTCCGCTGAGAAGTTGATACAGAATTACAATAAAATCAAACAATTAACCAAACCTAACTGAAAAAACACGAAAAACAAGAACACTAAACTCAAACAAAAGGAACTTACCGATGACACGGCTCAGGTGTGGCACCGCGGTCGCAAGCTAAACACAACCGCCCACGGTCGGGCCCGGGAGAAGACTGATTGTCACGCAGACGGGAGCGTCTGAGCTGGGCACGGGAGGGAGAAGTGGGGGAAGGAGGGGAGAGCGAACACGAGCACATCCGACGGCGGCCGAGCACGGCCGAAGTCCGAGCGGGAAGTTCAAACCATTAAGCGCACAGGGCACAAGCACCAAGTTCCTCCAAAGCAACCTCACTGCCAGTCCAAGATATGTAAATTTAACAAATCTTCAAGTGTGGTGAACCGGAGTCGCCGACTCCCGGTACAAGTAAAACAATGATGGAGCGTACACGGACAGCATCTACCTCACCAGAAGCCTGCGACAAACTGCGCAGACGAACATGGCCGCTGATGCGTCATGGCCTATCGCCGAGGCGTTCACTTCCGGCACCACACATATGACTGTTCTGTATCGTTCCAAAAATGGTATTTTAAATGAATTGTTATGTTAGCTGTAGAAAAATCGCACAAAATGAATTATACATTCCAAAAACACGTTCATGTGGACTCTGGCATTGAAATCCCTTAAAATACGTTAATTATGGTCTTAAATGTTCGAAATGAGTTGACCAAACCTCGGAACATTTCCGGGTGGCGGTTTGAATGTCCTACGTGACCACTTTGAAAAAAGAAACACTAGACATACACAATCAATGACCCTGTGGAAAAGAATAAATACATGCAAAACACTAGAACACTAAATTAATAAAATATTTCATGAGTGTGTGGTCATGCACGTGCTTATTCTTATTGATTTGTGGCGAAGTTATGGGCTCACTGGTCCTTGGCCGGCGTCAACGGTAACACCTTTGGACTCACATTCAGGGGGACTTGGTTATCGAACCAACCATCCTGATTTCAGGCCATTGTTCACTCCTCTCCTTACTCATGTCATAGTACCAAGTAGTTTGTCACCGTCTCTAATTACCTCGCTGTTGACTGAACATAAAACCTCCGTACCTTCCTATATATATCTCAAGTGATAATAACTATATCGAGGTTATTTGTAGAACACATTCCACGTCTTTTCACCCTCTTAGAGACTGAATTTAGAAAACCCTTGAATAACTTGTTAGAATGTTTTATGGGTGTATCATAGACTCAAAAAACACAATGAGAGCCCGCTGGGTCCAAGGTGTATCAACTGTTCATTGAAAACATTTTTCACCTCTGTAGGTCTCAAATATCAAAAATCGTCATTCTTAAGGAAAATGACATCAATATTTAAGTTTTAGTGGTATTGTTGATGGTATCGAAAACACATTTTGCAATTTTTTTTAAAGTCAAATTTGGCACAATCATGAAATAAAATTAGGGTATTTTGTAAGCTGCATAATCTTGAAGCCAAAATCACTTAGATATATCAAATGTTTCAATGTATATGGATAAATAATCGAAAACATTTTTAACATCTTTCCATCTCCTAAAGTGTGGAATTTTGAAATGTTTCGAAATCCCAACTTAAGACATTTGTATAAGTATTCAAGTGACATAAAAATCGCAAATGTAGCCCATTTGGTTCCAGCTACGTAAACGATTCATATAAGGCAGTGTTCTCCCTTTTTATCTCGTAGACAGGTGTAAAATTTCAAAAAAATCCTGAAACTACTTTTTGGGTATTTGTGTAATCATAATTTTGAAACAAGCCCGACTTTATGTCTTAAAGAGTTTTTTTAAGTATGGAGGAATCCTCAAAAACATATTTAGCGTCTTTTCTTCCCCTTGATAGTCAAACAGAGAGTTCGGTTTGGTACCCAGGATTATTTTAATTTATAAATTACATTTTCAGTCAGTATAGATTATTTCCAAACATGTACATTATTAGTATTTTATTTTAACGTTTCATTTCTTTCTCTAACGTCTTAGTGCACACCAGTATAACTTAATTTTGCAGGTAATGATAAATTTAAATTAAATTGCTTACTTAATCTAACAATATGTATTTAGAGATATTAATGAGTAAATTCAAGAAATCCAAAATATAAAGTTGAATTGTGTAGGTTATTGCAAAAATTTGAACAAAATTTGAAAACAAATTAAAATGTTTCAAAATAGTTAGATTATTACGTAGCCCGTTAATCCAGTGAATGTAGAATATCAGGAGTGATGGGTAACTCAACCATATTTTTTTCTGGTTCTGCTGTCAGTTCTCATGATTGGGATACTCACAAAATTATTTCTAAACAAAGTGAAGCAAATACATTTGGATATAAGTGTTGCCTTAAAAAATAATTTAAGTTAAAAATATTAATTTTATGTTAATAGCATAAAATAAAAAATTACACCTTTAAAAATACTGATATTTCTACCAGCTGTATATTGTATGTGTAAGTTTGAAAACTGCTGAAATGCCACAATTTTGCACCTATAAACTGCAATTTCTGGAGGGAGGGCCTTCGGACGTCCTGCTTCTGGTCACGGTCCCAGTACTTAGTCAGGGAAGTTTTATTTATTAGCTTAAAGTCAAATAAAAATAATATGTTTTTAATTACATATCTTTTTCAAAGTTCTGTTGTTTTAAGCTATTAGCTGTACATAGATAATTTCCAGTTGTAATAAATTTTGTTCAGTTCACTATTAGTTTTGAAGGTTATTACAGGCTTCTGCAGTTTAGTGGTGAATGAAGGTGTTAAGGTTGTAAAGTAAGTTTGCTAATTTTTCATGTTTGCCTCAAGCTGTGTGTTGAATTAAACACTTGTTTGAAAAAAGAAGCCTGAATCTGTATTGAATTCAGAATTTAAGCATTACACTACATTTTCCATCACTCTTCTTTTTCATCAAAGCAGTAACTAGTGTTAGTAAAATAAGCTACCTTAAACTTTGCAGAAGACTAAAAGGAGTTGGCGTTCCTTGCCTTAGGAGCTAGCGCTTATAAACAGGCCACAAAGTCGCAGGGTGTCAGCTGCGTTCAAGTAGTCAGCTCCGTGTTCCATGTACAATCCTCACCAGGTTTGAATTAGTGTGTAAGTTGTGAGTGTGAGGTGTGTTATCGCTCTCCATCTACTGTATTACTTTCTTCCTGATTGATTATATAAAGACTCTTACAGTACATTATGTGCAACAATAAAACTGTCTTTAATCAGGTATGGCAGAATCCAGCTGTGTTTACTGCATTTTCGTCATGGGTGCATCCTGTAGGTGGACATAAATTTCAAGCTGTTTGTAGTTGTGTGAAAGACTTTGAACTTGAGCAGCATGGGTAAACAAGCATACGTTTCTAATGGACAAGGACGAGCCTATTTGAAAATGGTGGCGCTTGCAAGTCAGACTTCTTTGTCTTTTCCTTAAAGAAGCCTGATAATGTTGCATGTTATTCTGAATCAACAGCAGTTCCAGGTATTAATCTAGACAAGGGACAAGGTTAAGATTCTCTTGTGCTAAAGGTGTTTCCATGTCTCGGAGCACTCTGCTTCAAATAAACATTGTCAGCAAAAGTGAACAGAGTGCTGTGCTTTAAAGAAATGTCAACAGTTTGGTTTTGAAAGAAGATGTAATGAAAACAGAGATTATTTGGCATCTACAGGTTGTGTGCAAGAAAATGTCTTTTAATTCTTGCAGTAATGTAAGTACTGTTTGGAATGTTGTTTCCTGACACTGCAGTAGCCAATGCATTTACTTTAGAAGTATGGTCTTGTCAATTGACTTACTCCATATTTCCAACAGAACATGCTAGATTACCTTAAGTAGTGCGACAATTTTGTATTATGTTTCGATGTAGCATTGAACAAAGTACTTGAACAGTGCTTAAGAATTTTTTAGATGAAATTGCTTTTCTGTCACCATCCAAAATAATATGGATGGCCCTAACATCAATTAGAAATTTTTCAGATGCCACCAAGATCACTTAAAAATAAACCACAAGCAATGAAACATTCACTTTACTGAATCTGGGAACATGTAGTTTGAACGTGGTTCACGGTGCTTACAAAACTGGCATAGAATGTGTTGGATGGAGCATGAGTACCTTGTTGTTGCACTTGTATTTTCTTTTCCATGACTTTATAGCTCTGTGAGCATTATTCACATATATAACATATTGCACAATTTTCCATTCAAGTTCTATATTGTGCGTTGCCTACACAATACCAAGTGCCTTAAAAGAGCATTAGAGGCGTGGGATCATGTTGCAAGATTTGTTCATGAAGCCAAGCTTCCAAAGACAAAAGTTGTAAAAACCCTGATAGATGTAGCTCGTGAACCATTTGTAAAGTGTAAAATGAGCCCTTCCGTAAGAACTCCCAAGCGTCAAAACTCATGAGCCCATTTATTTTTTAAGTAATGGAGAAACTTCTGAGAGAAATTGTGAACCGTTGTGTGAAGCCTGGTTTGATGGAAGTGTACAGTTCTGCCACAAGACTGCTCTCTGTTGATGTAAGAAGTTGGATAGTTTGATTGTAAGCTGTGAAGTTAGTGTTGAATTTGCAGCAAAACATTTTCTTGAGGAATTGTCAACCTCTGTAACAGAAAGAGAGAAACTAGAGTTTATGAATGAATGTCATAGTATGTTGACACCTATGATTGGCAAACTTCGAGAAAGATGTGTTTTAAAATACAAGGGCAGTTAAGTTTTGTCTTCTTTAGACACTTCCTTTACTCAGCACTCACCGTCACTTGGTCAGAAAAGGTTTTCTTTTCTTTTAGATGAGCTACTTGCTTCAAACATAATAAATGAAGATCTTGCAGGAAAAAAAAAAATAATAGTAATAATAATATTGTAACTTGTGTGATGTCAAGAAAATTGCTTAAGGAAATGTTTCCAAACACTGTCAAACTAATGAAGAGGCAAGACTTGACATAATGTAGTACGGTAACTTGAAGATAGGCAGTGAAGTGTACAAACGCCTGTGGGAAGTAATTGAGATTTGTCTTGTGCTCTCCCGCGGTAATGCAATTGTGGAAGGTGGTTTTCCCATTAATAAGTCCTTATTGGTTGAAAACATGCTTGAAAAGACAGTGATTGTGCAACGCTGTATTCAAGATGAAGTGCAGCAGGCAGGAGGGATTGAAAATGTGTCAATATATGAGGATGTTAGATTATGTTAAAGGTGATCAAAAATGCTACTATCAAGATTATTTGGGACAAAAAAATTAAATTAAATGAAAAAGGAAAAAAGAGATTGTTTGGTTCAACAAGTTAAAGAGTTGGTGGAAGAAAAAAAAGAAACTCATGAAGGAAACCGAAGAGAAAAAGAAAGCAATTTTTTTTATTTATTTATTTACTATGCGTTCGGTGGAGCTCTTTACAGTGGCTATAGAACATGCCAGATTAATGGAAAGAGAATTAAAAGAACTTGGAAAATAAGAGCCTTGCTTTTAATTTTTTGGTAGTATTTTTGTACTATGACATATTCGCATACATTCTGTAAATCCTGTATTTTAATTAAGCATGTTTGTTTTGTTGTGGGAAATTTATTTGCTATGTATTTTTTTGTTTACAGTCACCTTAGTTTTTGGATAATTGTGTAGTTATTGAACTACAGTGTTAGGAAAATTTTTTGTATTCATATCAAATGGAAGTTTTAGCAATTTTTAGTTTTGAGTGACAGATAAAATCAGAAAGCTGGTATAATTGTACTAAAGTGTGGTATAATTGAAACATTGTTTTTTTGTAAAACTGAACGGATATGTTTTTATATGTTGGCCAGGGAAGTTTTAAGTAACAGTCATGGAAAGTCTGGGAAATAAATTTGACTCGGGCTGTAGGAATCCTGACATGGTAAGCATGAAATAAATAAGTTTTTTTTGCTACAAAATATTGACATCTGTACAACTCATTGTGTTTTTCTGTTCCACTATGTGGCCGCCCTGCTGGTAGAACCTGCTTAGTGAATAGGCGAGTTAAAGGCATCTGTGATTGTCTGATAATTACAAAGGTTTTCACGGTTGCTCACAAAAAACATAATATTTGGGAAGAAAAGTTAATTTTTAATAGATAAATTAATGTGTTATATTATTCTCCCAACTCGCGCAGTCGGAATGCTCAATCTCCAGTCTGTAAAAGCCAGTAGGTTTGTTTAAACTCATTCAAACTGTTAGCTCGGTAGGTTCACTTTTTGGACTTATGCGAACTTAATACGGTGTACTTTAAACAAAAGTGTATTATTCTTGACCAGATTTGACACGATGAAATGGATTCTTAGTAAGTTATTATCTCTTCGTAATTTGAATTAAAGTGACGTAAACTCAAACCTACCACTAAAATGTTGCAACGTGTGTGAGCTAGCTTGCTGTCTTCACTCCTCTCAACCATAGAGTTCTCAACTCAGTACCAGTGAAATCTTCGTTATTAACTAAAAATATCTGCAACTGCAACGGTGCGTGCATTAATGACGAGTAAATTTTCCGAGTCATCTGTTAAGCAATCGGGTTCATTCAATTTCCTCAGTTTTTTAAGTCTGTGTAAAATTTCAAAACCTACTACAGTATAATGCTTGGCGGGCGATGGCAAACGAAAACTACAGTCCAAATAAGTCACGTGCATGTTGGCCAATAAGAATGTGTTTTCAATGTTTATGGCTGCATTAAAAAATATAGCATTTATAAAGCTCAATAATTCAAAAATTAAAATATGCACATAATTATTGCTTTACATGGTTGCATTTCATTTGGTGCAAAAGTAATTTGGAAAATCATGTAAATTTTAAATTGTATTTCTAGGGATCATCCCCATTATATCTTCCAAGACCTGCATTGTAACAAAAAAATCCTTGTGTTTGTTTTTGCCAACATAATAGCTATTAAAGTGTTAACAAATGCCATAAACATGACTTTCACAATGGAATAACTTGCAGGAAAATATCTAACTTTTATGTGAAATATTTTTAAGCTGGATTGTGTTGCTGTTCTTGCATGAAAGTTGGCATGTACAGTCTTACACAAAAATAAATCATCACGTAAATCCTACATTTAGTATTTTGCAATTGCCGTTGTTGTTTTGGTTTGAATATTGAGCATGTCCAGGATGACGTGCGATAAGCTATCAAAAACAAGTATATACCGTCGCTGAACAGCATACAGTTGTGGACCTTCTTGAAGAATCATTGTATTTGTGCTTTTCTGGGATGGGGAGTTGGACAGTTTGGTATTACATGGGTATCAGTGCATTTCTTTAAGTATAATTAGCCAAAATTACATAGTTATTTGTTTTGAAAAAATTAAGATGCAAAGGAATGACAATTTTAACATATATATATATATACATATGAGAGTGTGCAACGATTTTACATTATCCACTCTCATTTACGATTTAAAAAATAATATTCACAAAAACTGTATAAAATAAGCCAGTAGTCTTTAGTTATGTTGAATTCCATCTGAGGGGCGACACGTATGAGCTGTACAGTACTTTCTGATAATCCTTGGATGCCAGTAGTGCTCCCACGCCACTGCCGTTTAGAGAGACATATCGCAGGGATTTTCGTGGATCCACGTGCTCGTCTCACCCTCGGCACATGTACACTGCTGACTGCTGACCTCCAGCGTGCCACTGTCCCTGTGAGTCGTATCCCCTGGGAAGGTTATTAACAGTTAAATGTAAGAGAGGTATCAGTACTGCTGCTGTATTTCTTGTCTCTGTTTACACCTGGGTGCATATGATCTTAAGGCTTCTCTCTTTGGTTTTGCAGTGGTTTCGAAAATATTTTTTTAAACACAAATTAATACATATATCAAAAATTCATTCTGGCAGTTTTAACACTTATACATCATTGTTTGTATCTGAATTTTTCTTGCAATACACCAAACAGATTTTTAGATTTTTGCTCTTGAAATAATACTTTATTAACAAAATAAGCCAAAATTAAGCAAAATACATTTTTTCTAGCAAATGGTACATTATCTTAAATAGCGCTCTGGCAAAATTGTATATCGTTTGTTTGTACACAGTGTCAAATTTTTTCAAAGCAATTCGTTTAAAATTATTTGAGTTATTTGCAGTTGTTTGAAGTAAATGAAAGATCATGGCCTCAAAATACTTAATTCACTTGTGTGTAGTAACCTCCGGTTATTGGTAGTTAGGTTAGGTGACGCTGGTGAGGTAGATGATACTGGAGCAGTTACACGAGGACACAATCCCTGTGGGGCAAGAGTCCTACAGCCACTGAGATGGACTTCAGGTTTTACCCAGGGATTACTTACCCCAAGTGGATGGGTCTTCAGGCTACAGGGTATCTGCCAGTACCTAACATGTCAAGGTGCGTCCCCTCGAGCTACGTGAGAGTATGGTGGCGGGCGGAAGTAATGTGAGCTGGTGAAGCTGATAGCAGAAACATGGGTTAGGCTGCCTCGAAGGGGTCCGAGGTAATTAACACACTTTCACAAGATGAAAAGATGGAGTCAATGTGTTCGTGACATTAAGAGATACGACAGTATATCAAAGACGAAGCACAGAATTGAAAAACAATGAGAACGATAATGCAGTGACATCAAATTATGCGGGATTGACAACCAAAGGCAGATGAATATGCAACTATGTGATGCAAATGCAAAGACAATAAAAAAAGAACATGTGAACCATAAATTGATACACAAAACTCTGACAAATCACTGCACACCTAATTAGTCCAGTCTAACCTCTTGAAACAAGGGACCTTTGATAACGAGAATTTTAAGAGTCAAAGTTGGATTAGAAACCCTACGCAGAAAATGCATGTACATTCCTGGTATCCCTTATAACTGAACATACCACACAAGTAACAGGAGAATGCTCAGCAAACATCCTTTGGGTATAAATAATTCCAATGTCGAAGGACACAAAGCCAGTCGGAGGCAAACAAGTCCCCTTCTTCCAGTAACCTGTTGTTTGAGCTGCTAGTTGAACTGCTTGTATGGTAAGGTGGGGGGGTTATACCTCTGTAACAACGAGGTCTAAGAGCTGATGGGGATGAATTAGAGGTGAAGAACAACACAACATCCATGCCCGAGCCTAGGACTTATCACTACATAGACTGGTGTCTGGCTGCTTGATGTGAACACAAGTCCTTGCAGCGCCGGCATCTACAGACTAGTTCTACCACACTTTCATGTAGGGCATCTTGCTTTTAATCTCGAGGCTTTGAACAATTATATAATATTCACTTGTATTCCTTCCAGTCATACGTAAGTACAGCCGCTGCCAGCAGAAGGATGTGTGTGGGAGATGATGCATGTTGCAGAGGTTGGGAAGATGCACGGAGCCAAACGTGTGGTGACGTTCTGCCTCCTGACGGCCGTGCTTCCCACAGTGCTACTCATCATCCCGCTTTACCTGCGGCATAGCGTATTTGCAGATGTCACCTTCGCCGTGGCAGAGTCGGATGTCGTCGAGATAGTGGATGGCATGTCCTCTGTCTTCTGTCAGGTAATCCATGTTGTATAATTATGGTGGTTGTGTTGTCTGTAGATATTATTACATTTATGTACAGTGTAACTTTGTAATATTACAGGTGAGTTTGTTATTTATTAGGCCAACTGTCATCCTTCTAATAACATTATTATAATTTATCTTTCTTTAAAGCGAAATCTTATTTACAGATTAGTAAAAATATTGGCACGTGTAGCATAGTAAGAAATAAAGGGTAAGGGTGCCAGGCAAAAGTATTTTTCTACTAAGCGTTCATAAGCTAAGGCTGCAGACTGTGACAGGAACCACAGTGATTAAGGAAGTAGTAACTGAGAATATCAGAAGTTTAATCATCCTATGACCTTGCAAAATAATCAGAACACGTTAACTCTTTAAATACAAGTCGCACCCATAAACTCTGCTAGCCCTATAAAAATGAAGGATTGACTTTGATTTAGAAACTTTAGTATTATAAGTACTGAGTTAGCCTGTGCAGTACAACATTATATTGTACGGGTATTTATTTATTAACGCACTTTAATGCAAATAGGACACAACAACTGAGAATGTGTTACACTTTGTGTTGTGCAGTCATCATTATTGTTAAAAAATAGACTAGTTTAAGCTTTTGCCTACCTTTAGTGCTTTTAAAAACTGAGAAGTTAAAAGTTGTTTTCAAACTTATCACAGACCACTAATCATTTTCAGTCTACTTAACACGGTACTTAACATGTACAAAATATAGGAATACTAATGTCTGTAAATTACAGTATACAGTATTTACAAAACATCCTAGATACAATGAAAGTGTACAAATCAGTGTATATAGTGATGAAGTTTTAAAATAAATGAACAAGGCAAATTACCTACATCACTTAGGACCTAGCTACTGTCACCAGTCATCACAGATCACAGTTTCAGTACCATTGTTCTTGCCAGAACTTGTTCTGAAACCTATTTCTCAAAGAGATTTCAAAATGTCTTCCGCAGGACAAATATTTATTTCAATTCATTTTACGGTTAACAATAATTAATTTAATATATTTGAATGTCTTGTAACAGTTATGGTGTTTAAAAGCAATGAGGGTGACTGGTGTGAACATGGAGCAGAACAGGACAATAAGGTGAAGGGAGGGGGGGGGGGGAGGAACTGGGAGAAATCCCACGGCTAGCTACATCCTGCATTGTTTCCATGTACAGATCTTCCAACTCTCCTCATTTAGGTAGGAGACTCCTTGTTCTCCTGAGTGTTATTTAGTCTCCTGATTTGTGTAGGTCCAATCACGATTTTTAATTATGTTTTCCTACAAATGTTAATGAATCAAGTTAGTTAAAGTGGTTATTGGAAACTTGATTTATCAAATGTGCATACAAAGCACATTCAATTGATTGAATTCCTTGATATTTAGTACTAGTGAGTGTTGTAACCATGCTTGCATACACAATGGTGTGTTATCAGTTGTGGCATTTTGGGTACATTGTGCAATCAAAGTGTTGAAGAAGTATGATTCAGTGTATAAAATGTAATTTCTTGGGAGACTACCTATCTGTTTATAGCCACTTTCCAACGGGAAAAGTATAATCATGAGATCACCTTTGTGCGTGTGTGTGTCCACCCCCCTCCCCCCTTTAAAAACTTTTGAAACAGTGGACTGAATTTCAGCAAATTTTGTACTTGACTTTTATATATTTTGTTTATGCCCTCTTCATATTTTCAAAATGATAGCCATTTTTATATTTTTAGTATAGTATTACATATCTTATCAAATATTTTTCTGAATTTAACCAAACTTGTTATGCACATACTACATACAAAATTGGCTTCACCTTTGTGTATTTTGTTCATCCTGTGTTCATATTTAAAAAATGGTGGCTATTTTTGTATGTTTAGCGTAGTATTATATAACTTAGCAAATTATTTTTCAACTATCACCAAATTTGGCACATAACTACTACGTACAGAGTGACTTTACTTTTGTGTATTTTGTTCATCCTGCGTTTATATTTTTTAATTGGCTGCCATTTTTTTTATTTTCAGTTTAGTAATATGTATCTTAGGAAATATATTTTAGAATTTGATCAAATTTGGTTCACATATACCAAACAAAAAGTTGACTTGACTTTTGTGTATTTCATTTATCATGTGTGCATATTTTTATAATGGTAATATGACATATTTGAGGAAATATTATCCCGAAGCTCATTAAACTTGGCATGCATATTCTACTTCGCTAGTTGACTGGACTTTTGTGTATTTCATTTATTATGTGTGCATATTTTTATAATGGTAATATGACATATTTGAGGAAATATTATC
>PNEQ01037819.1:0-25612 GCA_003012365.1 Medauroidea extradentata
GAGCGCAACATAGACCTGACCTTCAGCAACGCCCAGAGGCGAGTGTGAGAGATTCTGAAGCGCGGTGGCTAATATAGCAAGTTCACGCGTTCTGTGACGTGTTCCACGTGTTCGTGGAAGGTATGCGAGTCGCTTTTGACCTATCAAATTGAAATTACTGACATGTCGATCTGACAGCGCACTGGAACAGCCTTAACTCATCTAGCATCTAGCAGTTTTTCATTCTAACACTTGATGACTGAACTACCTGTTTGGCGTACAAAGAGGTATCTACTCTGAGTAATACACGCAAACAAAGCCGCGGGCGCACTGATAGTAATATAATACAAACGACAAGAAACTGATAATTTCGGTACATCCTTAGGGTGCGTACACAAAGAAAGCAGGTATCCTGCTAGCAGGCTGCCGGCGCCGACCGGAGCGGAAAATATGCGCGATAACAGCACACAGAAGACGCGTGTAAAAGCAGGTCGGAATCGGCCGGTCGTACAGCAAATATCATGGGAGAAATATGTCGTCCAGTTTGTCATCCAATGAAGAATTCATAGCTTTGTCTAGTTTGATATTAAAAGTTAGCTGAAAGAAAACTGTTGTACATTTTGTAATAATTAAGACTTAACTTAAAAATTTTCAAAACTCCCTACTCACAGGATAATAAATTTCAAATCGCTCAGGCCAGTAGAATTGCTCACATTCACAAAAAAACTATAAAAGAGCTGATGATCTTTAAACGGCTGAAAAGATTTCCTTGAATCAAAGCTAAGAACACTCTCGATTAAGTAAAATTAAAAAAAAAAAAAAAAACCTCATCAAAATTGGTTCATTCGTTTAGGAGCTACGATGCCACAGATAGACACACAGGTACACACACAGGAACGTCAAACTTATAACACCCTTCTCTTCGCGTCGGGAGTTAAAAAGAGGCACATACAGTCATGGTGAATTATCATAATTTGTTTAAGGAATTGAAGACACACGGCGAAATATTTTTTCAGTACATGAGAAAGATACACGAAACTTTTGGAATACATTTAAAATAAAGTGTGGCATAGGTTATTACTTTAAGGTAGGTTAATTTATTTACGTTTTCCTTCTGCGCTGAATTAAAATGCAAGAAAATATAACCGATCACGTAAAATAGTAATGAAGACCTATGTATGTTTGCTGATACATTCTGCATTAATACATTTTTACACTCTTAAGGGCGCAGTTTTCAATAAAATACTTTTGTATTTAGTAAAAAAGTGCTGAATTTTGAAATGAAAATTTTAAAAATTTCAAAAAATTTTTTGAAATACAAAAAACATATTTTTGTTTGCATATATGTCAAATTATAGCCTACAAAGTTGTTGTATAGTGTGAATTTTTTTTCAGTTTGGTATGTTAGTTGGTTTTACTGGCGTACTTAAAACTGTAAAGTCCAAATTTTGACGTTTACGACTCATTTCGCAAAAACTATAAGAGATACAAAAATTTCCTAAGAGGAAGATTTAATCACAAATAAGAAAAAATGTCTGGTACAAATATTAAAATAAAAAAATACGTTGAAAACTGAGGTGAACCGCGCCCTTAAGTCATCCCAGTAACCGTGTGACCCAACAGTTTTACTACATGTCAAAGTTAGTTATGTCGCACAAGAAAATGTTAACATGTCTTGAAGTTTGTGTTGTAAGGTGTATACAAAACATCATGTAACGATTGCTTGCAATGCATAAGTCACCAGGGTAGTTGAAGGTATATCCTGCAAGGTGATTTCGGAGCCAGTAGGAGATGAACAATGGCAAATAATTATAAAAATTACTTTTCGGTTGTCTTGCAAGATGTAGCGGACGCGAATTACAAATTCATAACAGTATGCAAGTGAGGATATGGCAAACAAAGTGATGGTGGTACATTTCACGCATCGGACCCATTTTAGTTACTTAACACTAACCAACTCGACTATCCAGAACTTGCATGTCCCTCTTAACAGACATAAAGATTCTATTTGTATTAATTGTAAATGAAGCTTACCCTCTGCTACCTTACTCTTAAAACAATACGGCCGCAATAGTTTAACAATTCAACAGGAATATTTTCAACGAAAGATTAAGTAGAGCCAGGAAATGTATTCAATGCACTTTTAGTATGTTTTATTCCAAATGGAGAGTACTATCAAAATGCATCGAAACTGACATAATAGTTGTACAGTATCGTTGAGTGTACGCACATTACATAACACCATTCCCAACAAAGAAGATATTACGAGACACCTCGTTGATGGTACAAGTTACTGCTGTAGACATCAACCGGGTTCGGTGCCGTATGACCCACAAAACGATCAGAAATTGTTTTACAATATTTTTTTGCAAACTACCCAATGTGTACAACCACTTAACTGAAGCGTGTAGACCTGCTGTGTATGTATATTATATGTAATGGGACAACACTGTTACGTGCATGTAAATGACACTAAAAAGGACGTGTAGAACGTGAATAGCTGATTTTATAATAAATCTTCCTTATTAAATGTCATTTTCATGTGTATGTTATGTAATCCATAATGCGTCAGGGACATATTGATAACAGGATATTATAAAGACATGTCTTCTACCTAAATGGCAAGAAAGTTAATACAGATTATTTATTTTGCAGAATTTCTGAACGTAGTTTAATTTTATTTTATTTGGCAATATTAATTATTTGTCCTTTTACTTGATAACCAATTAATGGAAATTCGTTACATATTTGTCTTGATATTATACAACATTTAATAACAAGTATAATGACCCAGAGGAACACGTCAACAATTGTTTTTTTTTTTTTTTTTTAGAAATCCCGAATATTATTGTTTTATTTTATTTTATGTAAATGTTAATTTGGTATCTTAACAATTAAATAATAAATGCCATTCTTGCACTTTTAAAAACAATATTGATTTAAGAGTAGTATTCAGTTTTTAATTTGACAAGTGCATGATATAAAGTTTTTCTCCACGTCAGAACCTCCGTCACCCAAATGCATAAAAAAAATAATGTAATTAGGTGAAATAGTTTAAATAATACATATCATAAACAACAATTATTCACGCAATTATATTTTGTCTCTGTAGAACATTTCTATTGGCATGCTCTTATTCCAAATAGGGCGTCTCTGAAAAACAACGTTGAAAATAACTTCGTTAACCGTTATTCAACATTCATGAGAGCACAACCTGCACAGTCAACCAGCGAGCAATAACTATCCAATAATTTCGGTTAGCTGGTTGAAGCAGGCGTACCAGAGCCGACACGCGCCAACCTGCTCTCATTGTGTGTGACAGTACTTGATAACACACGAATTTCCTGAAGCTGGTCCGCGCCGATCGGCGCCGGCAGCCTGCTAGCAGGAAACCTGCTTCCTTTGTGTATGCACCCTTAGGCAAGATAACAAAACAGGATGAATTGAAAGAACGGGGAAACAAATATGACAAGACTTATGGATTAGATTTAATTCCTGCAGCCAGGATTTTAATGTGAACAAGAGACAAATTTTGGCCAAATCTCAAGATTAAATTGAAAACATAATAATCTATTTGTTACACTGAAATTTTCAATACACACAAGTATTCGTTATTGTTATAAAAAGGCACTTTGGCAATGAATTGTTAGACAGAAATTTCGTCTAAGCAAAGCGTACTTATTATATAATTTATATATATATTAAATTTAATTTGAAAAGTGTCATTAGTTCATTGCATACACGTTCCCTAACTTTAAATATTATACTATAAATTATATAAATTATAACGAAAAGTATAAACCTTCAATCTAGGTACTTCCAGCTATTAAATTAACTAAAAAGAAATATGCACTTCCTGTTGCAGAAGAAAATTAACAACCGTATTAAGATAGGTGTTGGAGGTGGATATCTTTTTAAGCATGACCTAAGTTTTCACCTCCAACTCCAGATGAAAGCTTCGTTCAACCGTAATTTATAAGTCTTTATATTATGAAAAATTAATTTTATTAAGTTGCATATCTTGTACAGATAATAATTGTCCACATTAAAAATAATGGTCAACTTATGTATGACTCACGATCTGAGTAAATAAACCCCTGACCCTAAAGGTGTTCGGGGTAAAGTGAGCACTCAAAAAAGCCCTGCTAAAGTTCTATTTTCAGTCCATACGTATCTTTCCGCGCGTAACGGCTGACGCTGGGAAATATCTTACTTCTCTGGACACGTCACTTGATGTTTGCGAGTATAAGATGAAATATGCTGTCAATATGATTCGATATAGTTTGATAAAAAAAGTTTATTAATTACATAATATACAGTTATGTCAATTTCGGTTGATTTTGTTTCATAATTGTTGAATTTTAATTGAAAATACACAGAACTAGGCTATATTGCGTAAATTCGCTGTCAACCATACAAGCAGCAAGGGAACTATAGTTTATGTTGAATTGAATACAGTCACGGCTAGGGATATTTTTTAAAGGGTAAATTTTACAGTTCATTTTATCCCGAACGACCAATACATAAATATTGGACTAAATTAAAGTTTGTAACATGATCCTTTTCATACACTCCTAAAAACGTATGTACACTAGTGCTGACTGCAAAAGTAAAATTAATATAATGTATTTTTAATTTTAATCATTTACTGGTATGCAGAGTAACATTTATTCTTTATACTGGTTTGTAGTGTAACAAATTTCAAACATTACTTTTTGCCCTATTATTATTACACGCTATTCACCTTTTACAATATCATAGCAAGATACTGCTACGTTTATTACTTGATGTGAATTAACTAAACATAGCCTACGAATAATGAATTATGTGTATATAATATATACACACCTACATTTACACACGCAACTTATTCGGTCTCACCCCAACTTTTATTTTGCAAATTTTCATTTAAATTTTTATGTGTTGTATTTTAATAATGGTTACAAGTGAATATGTTATACAAATGTACACACAGTCATGTGGCAACAGTAAGCATGTTTCTTAGAAAATTTATGAAAAAATACATTTTTAAGTTACAACATACAATAGTTATGTATCGTAATCTGTTTAGAATATCACTAACATCGGCATCTGGCCGATGCGACACCTTGTTAAGTCACTGAATTTCCCACATTTACTTAAATATTTTTAACTCGTCAACTTACAGGTCTATCCTTGAGTTTTGTTTGCAATAACCTGAGTTATTAATTGAATGGAATACTACAGACTGTTTACCATGTGTAACCCTAAATTATGTACTTAGGTTTCAGACTCGCAATACATTTAGAACACTGCTCAGGTTTTTTTATTAAGTTAAAATTAATTACTTGTACGATTTATATTTTACATCAATGTAATTGTTTTCTCAAGCACGTCTCTGGAAATCTTCAAGTGGAAAAGGAATTGTTGTTTTCACAAGTGCATACATTTATACAAGTGTGTTCAGCATTATGAATGTAAAAGTATCCTAAATATATGTATCAATTGGAAAATGTCACATATAAATTATGATCGAGTAAGAACAATTTAAAAAAATTATTTTATTTAACTTTCTAAAAATTTACTAACAGACAAAATACACTGCAACAGTAATATATATTTTTAAATAAATAAATTGTTAAGAGCGTAAGGAAGGAAATATTTACTATTATTCTGTAAGAAACGCTTATAAATTATATCGAAAATAGCCTTTCAACATTACTTGTACTTGTAAATTTTGTTAAGTTTGTCTAAATTTCAAATAATAATGTTTTAACTTTATACTTTGACTCGTATTACCAACTGAAGTAGACGCAGAAGCCTAGTTTTTAATTAATTCGTCGAAATGCTTTATTTACAGATTTTTTTACTAAATTGATATGGTTTCATTTTCTGGATTGTATATACTAACATATTTATAGTTTCAAATAGAAAACCATTCTGAGTGTATCTGCAATAAGTAAATAAAAATTCCTAGGTACCTACTAAATCATTACCTCACAATTTTAACATTATCTCCTTGGACAGTCTCAAAGATCAGAATTATATTTAGGGGGAATAGGGGTGTATGATATTACAAAATCAGTCTGTCATATGCAGAAGGTAATATTTTCCCCTGTTGTAAGAATGCTACAGATGTTAATATTGTTATTTATTGTTTACTTATTTTTCTATGCTTAAAATGATTTATTTGTCACATATGTTAAATATTTTCTGTTTTCTTTTGGACTAAATTAAATGCTATTATGAATGGGAAGACAAATAGGTAAATCTGATATTTATTATTTAATTTAATGTTGATAAGATGACAGGCATGAACTTTGAGAGAAAATACTTTGTCTATGGACAAAACCTTTTTGGAAGAAATAAACAAAAAGTATATATTCTAACTGTAGTTACTAGTGATGGAAGAAAATGTGCATTGTCCAGGATAAAGAAAGGGTTATTGAATTGTCTGTTTGAAAATATTTTGTAGTGTGCTATTGTATAAGGACTGCTTCTCAAGTAAGTGTACAGCTAAAAAGGGATTGATCACACTGACTGGTTAAGGTGATTGTTTGCTGAGTGAACATTTTCTTTACAAAATGGAAACTGAAATTTAGGTCTTTAAAGTTTGCCAAAAATTATTTTTAATGTTTCAACTTTACAGTACTGCAGAACAGTTATTATTTTAATTTATGGTATTTTGTTTCAACTATTCTTTTATCATGCCTTACATATTCTCAATCTATAGCCTATACAAGTTCAGTCACACAAACATGTCACACATATTTGCTAACTAAACTTAAGCGATGAATTATCTAAAGGGACTGAAGTAGTTACTAGACAGTTAGAGAACGCCACAAGTACAATGCAATTTTTAACTACAGTACCAAATGCTAGTACAGAAACAACACCTATAGGAATAGTACAACCATCTACAGTTGATAATCAGGCAGTAGTAACTTTCTTACAACAAATACAGCAAAAAATGCAACAACAAACACAACAGTTGTAATGGCAATTGCAACAGCAATTGCAAGGGCAATTTTAACATCAATCACAGCAATTGCAACAGCAGACGCAACAAATTCAGCAAGTGAGAGAAGATATACAGCAGGTTAAAGAAGTCAGAAGTGAGGTAGTGAGAGTTTTGGATGACAGACTACAGGAATTTGACAGTGAAATATCTTCGATGAAACAGAGGTTAGAGAGGGCAGAGTCTGCTACAGTAAATTATGGGGTAGAGATGGAAGAGGTTCGCAAGGAAATACAAACACTGAATCTAGGTAATACAAGCATAAAAAACAAAGCCAATGAATTACAACAAGATATTGCTGCTACAGAAAACACAACAGAAAGAAAACTCAGATGCATTGGAGAGAGGAAAGAGAGAGAAATAATTAAAAAAGAAGGAAAATGAAAGATCTGGAAAGCAAGATAGAAGAAAGGCAACAGCACCAGACTGTAGTACGCACTACAGTACCAGTTACTGCAGTAATGGAAACACAGGAAAATGGCAATAAATTAAGTGTAGACAAGGTTGCCAACTTTGAGAATAATGTATCAAATGTAAGTAGTAGTGGAATAACTAAATTTCAGTGTGTTACTGATAGTACAAACCCAGTTTTGTCTACAGCAGCCTTGCTACGCCATCTAGTGAGCCACTGGACAAAGGAAATGTCAACATATAGTGGCAAAACCACTGAAAACCCTGTAACATTTTGAAACAATTTGAAGACTACAGATAATTTTTTAGCCTAAGTGAAAAGGATGTTTCAAAATATTTAGGCATGTGACTAAAATCAGCAGCTTATTTTTGGTGGGAGGTAGTAAAAAGTAACTACACTACTTATGACAATTTCAAAACAAAATTTCTAAAACAATTCTGGGATGTTGAAATTCAAATGAACCTCAGGACACAACTGAAAAGCAATGCGTATGATTCAAGGAAGGGAAAACCTATTGAAGAACATCTGAGTGACTTGTATGACAGGACACGACATTTAGAACCACCTATGACAGAGAATTTATCTCTTTAGTGGTTGATCAACTTCCTGCGCACTACCAAGTGTACTGGGCCACAACAAGAGATTTAAAAGTGCAAGAATTCAGGGACCAACTGATACACTGTGACAGACTTGAAAAGCAACTAAAGGCCAGTAGAAAGGTAACAACTCACTACCAGATCAACCAAAGAAGTCCACCACAGTATCAGAGTTTGGGCCAGCATGACCGGAGAAAACCACCTGTGAACACCTTGGAGAGGGCAGCAGATCAAGGTTACAAGAGAAAACACCAAGATAACTACACAGGTTGGAAGAAGAGAAACTGGAGCTCCTATCAAGAGAGATATCAGAGTAACCCACAGCTAAGAGAACAAAATCAACACCAGAATAATTACAGAAAGAACTACAAGAGGCAAGACAGAAGAGACGACAGGAATAACTATTCTCGTGAGTCACCAAGACGCAACAAGGAACATGGTAACTACTACGGTTACAACCAAGGTGACGGTGGAAATAACATGCAACAGTCTAGATACTGGAACCAACGACAGTACCCTTTGGTATTTCATAATTCGCAATACCAAGCATCACAAGGGAATAATAACGGTTATCCATTAGCTAATGCTAATAACCATGCTAGTACAAGTTACAGTGTGCCTAATTTCCTTTGTTCACCACATCAACTACAATTTGTACCAACTGCGCCAAGTCAAGAGACTAACACCAGACCTAATAATAAGTTAAACTGTTGGAGGTAACCACTTACAGTCTCCGAGAAATCATCGGGATCACATTTCCAAGAAGTTAGCCTGCTCTATAGAAGCCAATATGAAGTGAAAGGTATTGTTAACAAAACTGTTATGTCCTAGTAGATCCAGAAACACAAGAAGAGATTGTAAAATATAATATTAACCAGCTGAAATGGTTTGTTAAGCCAATTTTTACTAAAGAGTAGGACCATTAAGTGAAATACAGTGTTACAGAAGGTTATATTTCACTGGAATACCGCAGCATCTACTTGTCCATCAAGAAAATTATTGGAAGGTTTGAGAGTATATTTTGAATGATGAAATAATGAAGATTTATGTGTTAACAGTACTCAAGTGTTTTATTTGCAGTGTAATATGTTATTTTTTACTGTCCAAATGTCTGTGTCAAGTGTGTATATGGTAGGAAGAGGTGCCATACTATGTTATTGTTTTCATGAAGAGTTTATGTACTCTACTATGTGTATGAATGAACTGTTTACTCAAGATACATTACCTTCCAAAAAGATTCAAGATGTCAAACAAGACGAGGCTCAGTTGTATTCCGAGAAATGTTCCTATTGGCTAATACATGTATAATATTTTTGTTATTACTATTATTATATATGTGCTAAAGCGATGTCTTCAAAGGTTTCTCATGTTGAAAGATTTCTTTACCTATCCATGTTTGTGTTAAAAGTATTATTTTGTTATTGATTAACTATTACAAGTGTTTATGGAACATATTTGTGTTGATCACGCACATTACCTACATGATCTTACAGATGGAACGTAATGAAGCAGTACTATAAACATTAAACAAGAACACACTTCTTATAAACTAATAGCACAGCACTTATGTTTGTTACCATGTTGTATTTACTAGGACACTAAACTATTATTACCTATGTTGGCCTGTAAGGTACATGGAAATAAATTTAATTAAGAGATTTCTAATGAATTCTGTTTCTATAGATCTTGTGTTAGGAATGGACATCAGTATGATTGATGATATAGTATTTCATTATTTTTTGTTGAAACACTGGAATTTTATTGTTATTATTTTGTGTAAAGATAATACACACAATTTTCATTGATCTGAATCAATTCACTCCTAACGATTTGATGCAATATTAACTAGAATGGCTATAGCTAAGCCAGGCAGGTACTGACTCACTTTACTTACACATGTTGAACACAATATGTGTACTTTATTACCAATTAATTTTGAACAGATTAGGAGATAATAATTTAAGAACAGTAAAATAATTTTATGGCAAACGAACATAAAAAGTGAATGAACTGAGACGGGATGTGGTACGAACTTGAACATTTGTAGGCATTGAAGTGTAAGAAGTATAAGACGCTATGTGATTTTTCAAGTGAGGACGCCTTTAGCTAGGAGTACCATGATGGAACTCAGCAACTTCTCAAAGTATTATCAAGGCTTGTCGTATAACTTAATTACGTCATGTGGCTGAAGATTCTGTGACTTCAACGAACAAGGACAGAAAAAAAAAAAAGCTAGAGAGGATCTTCGTCTACAGCTACTACATGGTATTTATATGACTAAAGTGGAGAAAAGCAGTATTTCTTCCAGCTATCAACATATGGAAACATGTCAAGGAGACATCAACAGACAATTATATAGGAGATGTATTTCTGAGCAAAGGAGAACTGAATATCAGTGAACTATTATTTTAGTTCGATGCTTCAAGCGTTCTTATTGTCTTAAGCAATATGTATTTGAAGGGTATTTATTTTCTAAAGTATATGTAAACTATAATGGTCAATTTAAATGCACTGAATGTATGAAATAATTACTATGTAACTTATGTATCTTAGAGTAACATGTATTAGTGTAAAGGTTGTTCCCAATAAACATACAGTACCAACCTTTAGAGAGGGCAATCTGTAAGAATGCTTCAGATGTTAATATTGTTATTTATTGTTTACTTTTTTTCTATGCTTAAAATGATTTATTTGTAGGCTAAGACATAAATGTTAATTCTTTCTGTTTTCTTTTGAACTAAATTAAATGTTTTTATGAAGGAGAAACAAATAGGTAAATCTGATATTTATTATTTAAATTTAATATTGATAAAATGACAGGCACGAACTTTGAGGGACAATACTTTGTCTATGGACAAAAACTTCTTGGAAGAAACAAGCAAAAAGTATATATTCTAATTGTAGTTGCTAGTGATGGAAGAAAATGTGCATTGTCCAGGATAAAGAAAGGGTTATTGAATTGTCTGTTTGAAAATATTATGTAGTGTGCTATTGTACATGGACTGCTTCTCAAGTAAGTGTACAGCTAAAAAGGGATTAATTACACTGACTGGTTAAGGTGATTGTTTGCTGATTGAACATTTTCTTTACCAAATGGAAACTGAAATTTAGGTCTTTAAAGTTTGCCAAAAATTATTTTTATTGTTTCACCTTTACAGTACTGCAGAACAGTTATTATTTTTATTTATGGTATTTTGTTTCAACTATCCTTTTATCATACCTTATATATTCTCCATCTATAGCCTATACAAGTTCAGACACACAAACATGTCACGCATATTTGCTAACTAAATCAATCCTCTACACATTTTCCTCTTTACCTAACATGGTAGTACAATACTGTCTTCGCTGAAATAAATTCATTGTACCAAAGTCAACTTAGCCACAATGTAACTCTTGCACTAAAATCAAACGTAATGGTGAAGTGATTAATAGCGTACAAACAATACAACTTGCTAAACTGTGTTTCTTGGCGGTATGTGATCGAAGGTGTCAAGTTTCTTGTACCTGTCATGCCAACCTCTAAGTTTACGAAAATCTGTAAACCGTGTCATAAGGTGGTTGCTGAAATCGGCAACCTACCCTTACCTGAAGAGATCCAAGAAGATCGAAACACGAGTACGTCATTCTTATCCTTGGACGGGCCTTACGGTTTAGGATACGAATTGGGATTTCCAGTTGCTATATTCCCACCGTAGCGGGTGGTGTATCGTGTGAAGCACACACGTCCTAAAGACGCACTCTTGCACATGATATCATGTTCAAGAGTGCGTCTTTAGGACGTGTGTGCTCCGCACGATACACCACCCGCTACGGTGGGAATATAGCAATTGGAAATCCCAATTCGTATCCTAAACCGTAAGGCCCGTCCAAGGATAAGAAGGACGTACTCGTGTTTCGATCTTCTTGGATCTCTTCAGGTAATGGTAGGTTGCAGATTTCTGCAACCAGCTTACGACATGGTTTACAGATTTTCGTAAACTTAGAGGTTGGCGTGAAAGGTACAAGAAACTTGACACCTTCGAATACAACTTGCGCCCTTTAGTTAAATTCTTAAACATGGACTAAAATATATAAATGTCAGAAGAACATTTCATTAAACAATTTTATATCTACATGGCATTTTTATCACAGTCAAAATATTTTTTTTAATTTATGTAATAATGTACATGTGATATGTACGTATTAGTAAATTTATATTTGCTTATTAATAAATATGTCTTCATTGAAGTCTTCAGGATGTTTTAAATGTCGGGTTGGTAAATGTCGACGTTGACGGTTGGTAGAGAGGATTTCCACCCTTAAAAAAAGATAACACATGTTTAGTTGATGAACTTTTGTTTTAGTATTTTCTTATAACTTCTTGTGAAAAGTCAAAAGTACATACCCTGTGCCATTTAGACATTTCACGTTCCTTTTCGAATTTGGCATATTCTCTGCGGTCATAAATCGTAGTATAAATTTTCCATACCAAAATAATTAGCAGTCCCAGGAGAACTGTGGCTCCAATCACTCCGAAAATAACACCTGCAACAAAGCTCTATGTAAAAAATGAGTACAATAATGAGGCGAAATTATTTATGATGCGGAGATTTCTACACACTGACCCAGGATATATTCGTTAAAAATTATGAAGTACCGAAGTCTAAACTTACAATCAAAAGGAAATCATTTTCACGTCTACAGATATTTCTCGGTTACCTTTACCTCGATTAACAGAACACCTGAAACAAAAGAATTTCAAGTTTCGGGTAATCTACATATCACTTAAACGAGAGTAACTGATTCCGAAATCACGTGGGATGACGTGTAATTATGTAAGTTACAATAAGTATGCTGCAAACGCTACTTCCATTGTATAATTCCACGATCCAAGTAAAAAACAAACCATTGTATTTAAATTTCCAAAAGTTGTTTATTGAAATTGTTAAACTGCACAATTTTAAGGAACATTCGATTAATTGCGATGGTATACAGTTTACAGGGAACGTATAACATTTGTAGACTGTAGACACCTTGCAAAAAGTTATTCTAAGTGGAAAGAACACTAAGACTATGGTGTATTTCTGTTCTCTACAGATCTAAAAATAAAAATAAACGTTCTAAAGGAACACTTCCTGACAGCACGCTGACGAAATATGAGGACGAAAAAAAAATGATTTCAGGTTACTAAAAATACTAATGATTAAAAAGATTCGAGAGAGAAAGAAAAACACTAAAGTGATAAAAAAAACACAAATATGGTGAAATAAATCAGGACGAACTACATTAGGACAAAATACGAGTGAAAAAAAAAACACCAAGAAAGAAGGTAAGACAGATAAAAAAATGAGACTTTAGAAAATTTGTTTTTAAATTCATATCATATTGTATACTTATCTATATTAATAACCAAGAGGTGTAAAATTGTACAATTACTACAGACAAAATCCTGTATTTCGTAAGAAAACAAATTGATAACATTGTATGGTGGGACGAGTCAAATCAGTAACGAAATTTTATACAAACATAACTTAGTTCTTAGGATTAATTTGTGGGCGTAAAAAATACACAGACTTGACTAAAGAGCGTTATTAAGAGACTAGCGATATTTTAAATCTACTGTAATAACCTTGTATTCATACGGTAAAGAAGTCGTCAGCCTAGGTTAAGGGCGCGGCTACCGCAATTTTCATCACTTTTTGTCATTTGTATAAGATTTTTTTTCTAATTTTAGACACAAAATGAGACTAAATTTGGCACTTATGGAATTTTTTTATCTCTCATAGTTTTCGCGTAATTGCTAGTTAAAGTCAAAACGTACATGTTTCCGTTTGAAGGACTACACTAAAACCAACTGACATATACCAAACAGAAAAAATTCACAATGGGTAAAGACGTTGCAGGTTACGATGTCACGTACATAAAAACCAAAAATTATTATTTTTTGTACTTAAATAAAAACGCTAAAATTTAAAATGAAAATTTTAAAAATTTCAATAAATTTTTTAACACAGCAAAATTATTTTGTGGTTAAACGTAGCTGAATTTGTAGCCTACAACGTCGTAATTCACTGTGAATTTTTTTTTTTTCAGTTTGGTTACTGATTTGGTTTTACTATCATTCTTAAAACGGAAACATGCACATTTGGCTTTAACAAGCCATTACGCAAAAACTATGCGATATAAATAATTTTTTTATAAGAGGAAAATTCGGTCTAAAAAAAGATAAAAAAATAATCGGTGCAAATATAAAAATAATTATGGTGATGAAAATTACGGTAGACCGCGATAGACACAGACGGACAGTTGTGGATCTATTCAAGCACTGGAGGGGTACGTGTTATGAAATGAGAGCTGCGGGCGACAGTACAGCGCTCTAACCTGCAAGTTACAAACTAGGACGGCGTTACAGCAGCTGTCTGCAGTGATGATGTTCCAAAGCCGCTTCTCAAACACTCTTCAACACGTAGAGCAATGCTGGAATCTCAATAGCGCGGGGACCACTTTAGGCGTAGTGGCTAGACCACTCGCCTCTCATCAAGGCGATCCGGGCTCGATTCCCAACGGGGTCGGTCCCCGGATTTTCTCTTGTGGGAATAGTGCCAGACGATGCCGCTGGTCGGCGGGTTTTCTCGGAGATTTCCCGTTTACCCCGCCCTTCCATTCTGGCGCTGTTCATACTCACATCATGTTCTGATTTGAAAATAATTTTACTATCATAAACTCTCAACGCGAGAGTTTTACGGACGTTAAAATTATTTTCGATTGAAAACGCGAGAATCTTTTAAGTTCAGTTATTTTAGAGGCTTAGATATTATCAGATTAAAAGTAATAAAAATGACAGTTTTCCGTTTTTTTTTTTGTAGATTTTGTAGTTTCCAGCCCTTATTTTTCTAAAAAAAAAAAAAAAAAAAAACACTTTTTAATTTTTTACTCGAAAGTAAAACATACTACCGCATAATGCTATAAAAATAAGTGTCCTGTGATAAAATATCTACTCGGAAAAAAAGGTTTAATCGAATTTAAATGAGTAGTTCAGATTTTACTGACGATTGAGTATTCCAGTCGTCCGCTCGACATCGTATATTTTCATATCCTTTAACATTTGTTGTCATTAGAGGCTGAAGTATGGGTGAAGTAAGGTAAGATAAGTGAGTTTAACGTCTCGTCGACAGTGAGGTCATTATAGACGGTGACACAGCTTGGTACAATGACAGGAGCTGGGAGAGGAGTCGGCCATGGCCTTAATTAACGAACGATCCCAGCAATCACCTGGAGCGATTCCGGGAAAGCATGAAAAACCGAAATCAAGATGGCCGGAGCCGGAGACCAAATCGGGGTCCTCCAGAACGTGAGTCCTACGTGTTACCGTTGTACCACCTGACGTGTGGGAAGTATCTAATATTGTGTACGGGCTAATTACATACATTACTATTTTGGAAGTTTTCATAAAGTTGTTCAAACACATGGAGAGTACATGGCAAACGCTCGTAGCAAAACACCTGAGATTAAGTCACTAGTAACACATGTTATATCATTACGAGAATCTATATGATCCTGCCACAGACATTTGAAGCTGTCGTACATCATTAAGATAATGAGTGACTCCTTAAGTTACTGCTTTACGCAAAACTATTTCTAAGTGCACTAGAGGAGCTCAAAGTTCGTACAAATTAAGATACAATAAAAACCAATTGACTAACTAGAATACTTAGATTAAAATTGAAATTAATATAACTGATATAAACTAAAGTAATAAAATGATCAAATGAATGTATTTGTTCTTAATTCTTCAAAATGCTGTTTCAAAAATGGTGGTTAGTTTATACTGCTTTAGCACTGCCGTGTGCATACAGCAGCGAGCAGGTTATAAGCTTAAAATACTCTGACAAAACAAATATGCTGATACTCACCCCAAATATTTCGACCACAATCCTTTTCCTTTTGTACCCAAATTCGGTACGAGCCTTCGAAGAATCTGTACCGGAAATACAACGTACATCCTTGCTTATCCGCTACTGGACAGATCTTGTCTAGGTCACTGTCGTAATCCTCAGCATCTATTAACATCGTACACAACATAATGTACAATATTATATACATAGAAAGAAATTAGATGCAATTACACTAACGCTTATTCACACGAATGAAGTATTCCTTCTGTTAGAGAAACAACAAAATCCACCATAGGAAATTTTCTATAATTTATTATTTTGCCACCTATCTTGAAAAATAATAGCAAATGTAGGTTGCAAAACTAAATGTGTAATACATATTAAAATATTACAAGCTGGTTCCCGCAACTTCGTTTGCGGGGTTTTCAATTTAGTACGATAATATTTCTGAAACAAATGGTTTTGAAAATTGCTAAGCGGGTCAAAAAGATGTTTAGGGGAATTAATGCCCGTTTTACAAAAATTTTGAAGATGAAAACTGTTTTACAAAATTCTTGGGTACCCCGTTCTGCCCTTATACCCAATTTTTATCCCCTTACACCAAAATTCAATTATTTTTTTCGGCTCAGAACTTTGTGGAAGCACAACTCATCAAAGTTTTTTTAGTTTTTCCCTGAGTTTTGGGCATTCTGTTCCACCCTCTACTCTGTTTTGCCCCCCTGCTTTCCACAACAAACTGCAGAAACCTTCGCGGGCGCACGCACGTCTTATAAAAAAAAAGTATATTTGTTCACTCAATTGCTGGGTATAATGTTCTGTCACTCTGCCCCTTTTTGCCTTTACCCACCCATTTTATGCAGAAATTTCATCGCAATCGGATGACTAGTATAGAACCGCACAGAAGTGGAACTAACATACTACATATAATAAGTGAGCAGTCCGCCCGCAGCACTGCCCGCCAGTGGCGTATATTCTATGTGTGCTAGGTGTGCGGCACAAGCCTTGCATAAACCTTAAATGTTACGTACTATTTCACACAAAGATTCAAAAAAGGGTGGTGCGTTCTGTTTCGTTGCCGAGCGCGTCGTCGGTCGCCCGGCTCCCGCCTGTGTGTCGCGTTGTCACTTGAGAAAGCCAAGTGCGTAGGAGTGAGAGAGTTTGGTCAGCGCTTAACATCGAGGTTTTTAGCCCTGGGGAGGGGTGACATGGGGTGCGCATGGGGCGGTACAGGGGTGGAGGGGGAGAATCCCGAGAAGGCTCGCCGACCAACGGCATCGTCCAGCACGATTCCCACATGCGAAAATCTGGGGACCGGCCCCGCCGGGAATCGAACCCAGATCGCCTTGGTAGGAGGCGAATGGTCTGACCATTCGGCCACCGTGGCCCCAAGTGCGTAGGAAACATGAACAAGAGAGACAAGACTATAGCGTGCTGCCCGCTAGCTGCATGCCCAGGGTGACAGAATTATATAGCCGGGGGAGGGAGGAAAGCTGCGCGCGCAGCCGTTAAGAAGAGAGGGGGAAGGCTAGTGGCCAGTATTTGGCCAATGTTCATGCTTTAGTAATGGATGGCAAGGCGTACTGTTGCCTTGAAGATCACCCTATTGCTTGCTGTGCTGTGCCTGCTTACTGCCTGGGCGCTTATTCTGTAACTGTTTTGTGTTCACATACGTTCCTTACGTAGAGACAGTCACCACGTGACTATCGTTACGAGACTAAGTCGTATTCTGTAACTTTTTCATTGCGCCGTGGCTGACGTTCAAACGCTTCGTGAGCGACTTTATGTAACAGCAGCTAGGGAGGTAGTGTTAGCGGAATTGTGTGCGTGAAATTGTAAATATGGCGGCGGCATTCCGAAGGTTAGATTTATTTATTTTTTATTTATTTATTTGCCTTCCTTTGATCCCACAATTGGTCAATGTGATTTCTTAGATGAGCTCGAAAATAAGGAAAAGCATAAGCAAATGCGATTGATGAGGAGGCAAATACGTGATACCACAGAAATGGACGAAGATCAATCCAGGCGATTGTTCATACACGAAAAATAAAAACATTTTGGTATCAAAATTTACCTCTGGAAAATTCCTTATTTTCCTCATGAAATTCAACATTATTTCGTACTGCCGAACAGTCGTTCTCTTAGAACGAAACTTCGTAGCTTCTACCTCCATTTCACAAAGTTGATTCAACCTTTAACCTAAAAACACTTTCACTACCGTGAGCAAGATGTAAATAGTGTGGCCAAGTGTTGCTACTAATGGCCAGAAATATAACACTAACGGTGTGATTTTAATGGTTTCGGAAAGGTACCTACAATGTTGCCAAACCTGTATCATATCTGTTAAAGAACGATACAAAAATGGTTAACAGAATACCATTGAAAGAAAGTCACTCGTGACTATCTGTATCGCTGACGCTATCAAAAGTCAGTAACAGATGACTGACGTTACCGAGGAGAAGTTACAGAATAAGACCCCTGGAGAGTTATTGCGTGAGTGTGAACAGGTTGGTTATCCCGTTTTACAAGACGGGACAAAATCCGTAACGCACATATTGTATTCAATTATTCGTTTAAACTTATGTTAAATTACAGTACTTTTAACACGGATAGTTTTTAATTAATGTTATTTATATTAACTTTATTTGTTTTTAGAAATGCTACTGTGGCAGTGTTTCTGTTACATTATGACAATGGAGGAAAATGAGACCGTCAAACAGTTGCTACAAAACTGTTTTCCGTGCGAACACTTCCAGATAAATTAGAAATTGTTAGAAAAGGCAGACCAAAACCACTATTACCAGACCTAGTTTCAGAACACAAGGGCGAAAAAGAACAGTACAAAAGACATTTTTCTGTTTCGCAGTATGATAGCATTGAATGGTTGACAGGGTGCCCTGATGTAAATAAGCTTTTATGTTGGCCTAATTTGCTTCTCTGCAAAGAAAAATCTGTGTGGAACAAACATGATATTTCAGATTTAAATAACTTGTCAGTCGCTCAACAAAGACATTCGAAATTACAGACTCACATACAGTCATTTTTGCAGTTTAAAAAGTTAGGGTTGACATCTTACTAAACGAGCATCACCGAGCTTGTGTTAGACAGCACAATGAACAAGTCAAGAAGAAAAGAGAAATTCTGCAAAGACTCACTGATGCAGTGTGTTATTTAGCTAGTCAAGAACTTCCATTACGAGGTCACGATGAAACCGACTCTTGTGTTAGCAAAGGAAATTATTTGTAACTTCTTGATTTGTTGAAAAGCTTTTTTTTTTTTTTAATATGCAAGAGGTAATACTCGTGCTGGGCTAACCAAACGAGAACATTTATTGTTATAGAAATAACATTGGTAAGTGCAAAATAAATATTCTGACGAATTAATTCAAATAAAACGTATATCAAATGATTGTCTCTTTGATTTTCGTCAGCCATTTGTTCTGTAATTCAATGACTGTCTCTGTACAGTGAGCACTCCATGTTAGCATGACAATTTTGATCGAAACTTTCACTGTCAACACGTTGTCAGTTCTTATTCAATTTCCGTTCGCCCCGTATTGACTGCATTTCAATTTTAGTCCAGACCGGAGTGTTACCCTTATAAATAAATAAATAAATATATATATATATAGTACTAAATTGAGTAACGTAAGCGGTGTTGACTTTGAACATGTGTGATGACTTTTGGACAAGTTTATACTATTTACTTTCCACATGTGGTTACTGTGACTAAATATTAATTTGATGTCATGTGTAAATTTAATATTCGGAACTGATCGCAAGTAAAGTTCTTTGTTCAAGGTTTCCATAAGCAACAAAACATTTTGTAATGTCCTAAAGTCACCCCCGCTTACGGAACCTTAAAAGTGCGAACAGTTGCCAAGTAAAATGTTCAAAGGGCATTGAACACAGTTCGTGAGAAACTGAACAGTCAGGCAACCACAGATTCAATTATTAAATATAAAAATTAAATTAGGTGCTGTGGAATTCAGCACTGATGACATTTGCTAGAAAATTTAAAGTGTTTGTTAGGCCGGAAAACATAACAGACAAGCACACACAGGGGAAAAAACACTGATGAAACAACTAAGGTTCTGCCTAAATATGGACATTTATCTGGTTCTGTTGCCAGGACCATCCATCAGACATAAACGTAGAATAATAAAAATGACATAACGCATAACTATAAGCAAAATTCCTAAACCAAAAAACACGTTTCTTTTGAGGAAAGATTGTACTCTCATAAGAATTACTTCGGAAATTATTTGTATTGATTGTTATAAGAACAACATTAATGACATCGACAACCATATCGGGATGTTGTCTCTAATACAACAGAACCATGTTTCCTAGGATAATACTTATTTTTCTCAGATGAAGCTTTTTTTATGTGCTGATTTAAGATTCTGTGTTCTCAATAACCTCGTTCCCGAAAGCAAGACTTTGCTTTTAGACAACTTACAGGTAAAATAACGCCAATAAACACTTAATAATTTACTAACAGACGCATCACAGACTAAAATTATAATCCTAAATTAATTGAAAACTTCGAGGGCTGTTACGGAAGTAAGTTATGTCTGTATTTTTTTCCACGCGTAAATTTTATTGCCATACAAAATCCACCATGAGTATTATGATTTGGGGAGTCCGAGCACAAGGGGGTGGAGGGTGTGTATTTCGGAATTCGGCGGCCATATGGATGACGTCACCACCGCCATCTTGTTTCCAGTGGCCATCTTGTTTCCGATCGCATTCTTGTTTCCTGCCACCATATTGTTTCTGGCCGCCATATTGGATTACAGCACTTTCAAAATTTTACAAAATTTTACAAAAAAAAAAATTAATTTCAAAAAATTATTTTTAAACCATGCGCCATCTTGGAATAATTTCCCTCTTCCCTCGCCGATTTGCAACAGTCATTTGTTTCCATAGCCTGGAGCTAACCATATTTAATTTTAATTTTCTCCTGCTCTCTCATCACACTCGTAATTTTTCCTGCTCTCTCATTCTACCTACCTGTAGGCAGCCATATTGGCGCCATATTGGTACAAAATATCCGCCATCTTAGTACGTCAAATCCTCCATCTTGTTTTTCATTTTCCCCTACTCTTTCATTCCACTCATACATTCCTCCTGCTCTCTCATTCATCAGCTCCTCAATTATAACCCTCATCATCAATTCCTCCTGCACTCTCATTCCTTTCATACTTTCCTCCTGCTCTCTCATTCATCAGCTCCCAGTTACAAACCTCATCTCTCAATCCTCCAACTCTCTCATTCTGCTCATACTTTCCTCCTGTTCTCTCATTCATCAGTTCCCCAGCTACAACCCTCATCACCCATTCCTCCTCCTCCCCTCCCTTAAATCCCCATCCACCGGCCACTTCTTGTTTCCCATTGTACATCACCGTGACAGGACGTGATGACTGCGGCAGCCATTTTTGTTTCCTACTTACTCCCTTGATTCGACTCCACCAGTATACATATGTGTTTAAGGACGATGGGTAATGTACCACAGGCAGGAATCTCGCTCCTATCATGTATATATATATATATATATATATATATATATATAATGAATGCCTTCAGGCATCAAGTTGACATGTATGATACTTCACCATAGTATTTTATTTTTATTTTGTGTAAAAACTGCATTATTGTTTATTCAATAAATTATTCCAATAATTTTTAAACCCTTTTATAGTAACTAATTATAATGTAGTATTGTACTATGTAAATACTGATTAAGTGTACAAAGACTGGTGCATCTGATGTTCTTTAAGAAAAAGTTATGACAGCAATCTTCGGCATCTTCCTCTAACAAGGCACGGAACACTTCCTGCTCACTCGACAAGGCAATATGAACTGGTAGAGGTGTAAACACCTGCCAGCCTCCCAGTACACATCCTCTCTTCGCACGTCGGACGGGTCACTACACGCGCATGGAGCATGACTCAACAAGTCTGCGGCCGCGCACGGGACAATACAGCGCATGGCGAGGACAAGATGACGAAACTGTACGCCTTGCCCAGATCAGTTCAGCGCCTCGAGTTTCAACATTCTCAGAGTACATGTGCATAGTCATCACAGACTGCCTTACAGGCACCCCAGTAGCAGTTTTATACTATTACCAGTAAAAGAATACTTGCTAGTAAATAATAACCTAGAAATTTAGTTTTAAACAAATATATTTATTCATGCCTTCATATATAAGAATTCACATTATTTATACGTAATATCCGACTGACGAATCCAACTGTCGTGGCTTGCCTCGGATCCCAGCCATCACACAAGAACCTTATTTGCTTTCTTCTTCAATACCTTCTTGACCAAATACGTGTTTGAATACTTGATAACATGAATTTCTTCGCTGTAGAAACCTTCTCTAATAGCCTTGCCTCCCACATATTCTAGGCAGTAGGTCCTTGGTTCGTAGTGACGAATCTTGACCGCTTTAAATATTCAGTGGTCCAGTTTGATGTGTAACCTTTTGTAAATGTTGCCTTCCCTCGCGATATCCTTACGTAGTCTCCAAACTTCACATTAGGTTTGTGCAGGTCCAGTTCCTTCGCATTTTTATACACGGTATGTAGTAAAGATTTATCCTTGACATCCACAGGCTTCATGTTCGTGGTCCGATGTAGTTTATGATTATATTTTGACAGAAGCTTCTGCAATATAGCCATCAAATTGTAGCTTTCTTGTGCTGAAATTTTTTTCCAGACGTCATTCTTCAGTGTACGATTAAAGTGTTCACGACACTAGCCTTAAGATTACTAGCTAGATTAATGGTTTATTTTGTTTTTTGACATCAGTACTCGAAATTATGATTTGTAGAATTCTTTGCAGAGGTCAGTATGTAAATTCTTGCTCTAACCTTTATTTTGCGAAACAATGTTCATCGTATTTGTAATATCACCACCACTCTTAGTTTTTTGGGTCACAGCCCGCGAATGTTTAATGTAACAGTTAAGAACAGCCAGAATGTACTTGTAAACGTTATACTTGCAAGCATAAGAAATCATTTCAATAGTGGCGTAACGTGGCTGTGCTCCAAGGCAAGCGGTATTAGCAGCGACTATACGCTTTAAGTAGGGAAAGTAATATTTCGCGAGTTCAATGACATACGTGTTAGAATCCATTGTCCTATTTATACACAAGCCCCAGCTATTTGTCCATTAGCTGCTACTCACTGGAACAACACACAATGAACAAATGGACGCACTCGAGTATGTATAGGACATTGGATTCCAACACGTCGGTCTCTGAACCCGCGAATTATTCCTTTCCCTAGCTTTAAGCAGTTGTGTTTTTGCAGAGACCAAGGTGTATATATTATAGGATAATTCCTACCTTGATACAAGTCCTTCAAAGCAAACACCCGAAATATACTTCGAGACCAGTTTCACCTTGCAGGCTTGTGAAGCTTGCTAGCATTCTTTTGGTGTCCCATTCTATGTATCAGTCTTCACGCAATTCTTCGATGATGCTGGATATTTCACTTCTATGTGAATTATTTCCAGTATGCTAAAAGGCAACTAGTATACATCTGTCTACAATTTCGTTAATATCAATCCAGTAAACCTATTTTGAAAGTCTACCACCTTCCCTTTTATTACATGTATCGAGACCAGAACATAGGAATGTTCCACACACATCTCTTCACTCACTGCAACCATCTCATCACACAACTATCTGTGCTCCACAACCATCTCCACACACAACTATGTACTCTCCACACAAGACTAGGCACTCTCCACATATCGCTACTATAGAACCGTGTCGTTCTAACTCCATAGTTAGAAATTTTAATGGAGAACCATTTCAAGTTTACGGAACATATGTTTTATTTCGCAGTTAAAATATTAACGGACGCTATTGATAGTGTTTATGTAATATCATATTGGGAGCCTGTTTCCAAAGTTTAAAATACTGTAATTCTAAATTATAGAATAAATACCAGTAAATGTATACCTTTGAAATAGAGATAGAACAAAAGTAAAACAGGCTGTTTCTATACCTTCTGAGTTGAATATTTCTATTTCCTCTGTACTGTAATGTAAAATGAATGGAGTTAGTAAAGACTAGCCACAAATCTTAAAAAAAAAAAAAAAAAAAAAAAAAAAATTGGAGTGAGTACAACATGGTTCTATAGCAGCGATACGTCTCAGAACCCATTTACTTATGCTGTAAATTGCTCCAAACACATCTCATGCTACGCACACATCTCCTAAATCTGCTCCTCACTCTTCTCATTCTCAACACATAGCTCCACCCTCTCTGCATACCACACATCATCCGTCCACAAATTCTGTGTACTCCGACCTACTTGAGGGCCACCATATTTCATTTGTCAATAGTTTTGCTGTGTTGAAACTATGTATCATTTATTTTACTCATGTGTGACTTACAAATTTTAGCTATAGTACATTGAACTTAGTCGACTCAGATCAGAATTTTACAATGACTTATAGTTTTCATATCTTGTATAGCAGGATTTATATTATTTTTATACTATTACTAAAGTATTCTTTGCTTCAGCTTATTTTATATAAACTTTCAAGTCACAGGACCCGAACTAAACCAACCAGTTTAACCCTACCATTACCTGAGACAAACCATCACAGTATGACTTAATTTGACATGATGTAATACACCCCACTCCATGTTAAGCACTTAACATATCTTAGGAAGTAAATTATCAAATTTCTTATAAATCAACATAAAATTTCACTACACCAGCACTATACATCAAATTTATATAATTCATTTTAATTCATTTACAAACATAAGTTTATCAAACCAACATTCCATTTAGCTATCATTAATTTTAAATGCTACTCATAACACAACTCAATCTCCCCCCCCCCTCCAGAAAAGTTTCACATTAACGTTCCTTTACGCGCCTCAGAAACTATCAGCGATCCTGATATCAACTATAATTTAGGAACATTAAGACGTATTACACAACCATAATTTAAGTATACACCAACCTAAATCTAGCAGTCAAATAGTTCAGACCTTCAATATCACAAAACATACCAACCAACCCATCTATTGTACTTTCATTACCGAAATCTTACCAGACATTCAAGGAGGTAAGATACCAATCAATATCCACAAGAGCAGGGCAGCAGTCAATTTCTTCAGCTATATTCTACATAAAGAGACCAACAAAACTGTCGTCTAACAACTGAGCCGACTACTCCCTACCACTGAAACAACTATATAAGCCATCATTTTATTCATTACATCAGTACTCGTAGTATAAACATATATACCACAGATTATATTCACCATAAGAATACAACGACAAAGAGTAAAAGCCACTGAAAAATATATAACCAAATTATATACATTTCTTACATCACCAAACAAAACCTAAATACACTAATCAAACCCCTAAGACATTTCATATCTCAGACAAAAATTCCGCCGTGAAGCACAAGCCATACATAATAAAAAATTATCATTTCAAAACAGTACACTATTATAATCAAACGAAACCCATTATTTTAACCACAAAATGAACTACAGACACAGACACTCATAATACATCCAACGTAAAACCACAATCACACCCATAATTTTCTATGCAAATATCAATACTAGAATAGTCCCATTCACTGCACGCACCGCACATAGCACTGCGAATGGCACCGCAGGTACCGCACGTAGCTACACATAAGTACAACAACTGCATACACATCTGTCTCTTCAGTTTATACATACTCACACTCCAACACATGTTACCC
>PNEQ01037820.1:0-25611 GCA_003012365.1 Medauroidea extradentata
CTTGGACGAGTTAGGTTCAAGAGACGCCGACGAGTTGGGTTCAAAAGACACTGACAAGTTCGGTTCGAGAGTCACTGACTTATTAACTTTAACATCAAATACATTCTCTTCCTCTTCATCTGTAGGCCTATCTCGTTTTAACGATCCACTTTTCAACCAACGATCCATTTTCAATTACTGTACGCGTAATATAACTTTCTGCGAAAAACAAAGCTTTACAAACATTTACTGTTTTACAAGACTGTCACTTGTCGGCTACATACAGTCAGCGCGCGCATTCTAAAGGCATACAGCAAAACTATTTACCCTTCTAGTTCCAGTGACGACGCTAGAGTGTGCTAGCATTAGTTGCCGGATAAAGCCAGACACAAAAGTTAGCGTTCGCGCTAAAGTGCTCAGAAAGCTGCAAAAACTGAAAAAAATTTTACTGGTTTTTTTATTATAATTTTGCGGACCCCTCTGGCATGGCTTGCGGACCCCCAGGGGTCCGCGGACCACCAGTTGGGAACCACTGCTATAGACGGTTCCATAATGAAAGAAAAAGCAAAACAGATAGCTATCCGCCTTTCTGTCGACAACTTCTCTGCTTCAAATGGATGGGTTGCAAGATTTAAGGAATGCCATGGATTGGTTTACAGAAAGGCTTGGGGGGAAAGCAGTTCCGTTAATGAAGATGTAACGAAGGATTGGTTTTCAATGTTACCTGACATAAAGGATTACGATCCTTGCGACATATATAATGCAGACGAAACAGGTTTGTTCTACAACTCTCTTCCTAACAGGACATCAACCTACAAGGGAGAAAACTTTCATGGTGGAAAACATTAAAAGGAAAGGCTGACTGTACTGTTGTGCTGTAACAGTGATGACAGTGATGAACTGCAGCCCTTGGTGATTGACAAGTTACAGAAACCTAGAGTTTTAAAAATGTAAAAAAAAATTACCAGCGCGCTATCATGCCAATAAGAATTCATGGGTGACTACTGAGTTGTTTCTTTCCTTCCTTTGATACCTGGCTTGTAGCATGTGGACTAAATGTCGGAAAATACTGCTTTTTGTGGACAACTGCCCTGCACACCCATCAGACACATCAATGCTGAGGAACGTGAAAGTGGTGTTTTACCCACCAAATTGCACAAGCGTGTGCCAGCCGTTGGACATGGGTATTATCAAATGCATGAAGCAACGGTACAGGAAGATGCTTGTCCAGAAAGCAGTCTTCATGATGGATGTCAAAAATTATGACAGTCAGCTGAACATGAAAATAAATGTGTTGCAAGCAGTGCATTACATAGCAGACTCATGGAAGCAGATTTCAGCAACAACAATCACAAACTGCTTCATGAAGTGTGGAGTTGGGAAGGACATAGGAGGTGAACCTGTGATGGAGGTCTTGGAGGAGGATAGCAGTGATAATTTTGAAGAGAGCTTCAACAAAATTAACACTCAGAAAATTGGATTTGACACATGGTATCTTGCATGTGACAGTGATCTTCCTGTCTGTGGTGTTCAATCTCTAGAAGAAATGTGTGCAGAAGCATGAGGTGAGAATGTAAGCACCGACGAGGAAAGTGAACTTGCAGACAAAATTTCTACTGTTGTTCCATCATTTTCTGAAGCATATTCAGCTTTTGAAAAAGTTTAGTGAACGTGAACAAGAAACTTTGCTCAAGATGGACAACATGTTTATTCGACTGAACCAGACCACCAAGAAGAGGCAGTCAACATTAAAGAAGTATTTTAAAATGAAATAAGTGAACTGACTCGACATGTAAGTTACGTGTTTTAAGTTTTTGTTGTTATTGCTTTTTAAATTTCATCAAGTAGTTTGTGTAAATACAGGTGGCAGATTTATTTGTACAGTATGTTTCTACATCATTTGATTGGAAGGACTGACATGGTGAGTGTTTGTAATACAGCATCATTTCTTTAAAGTAACTTATGTACATTATGTTTCTGTTTTTAAATGTATGTAATTTTGTTTAGTTATAATTTTTTCGCTGTACTTGAGGGTTTTCCATGTAAATTATCTCAGCTTTCATAAATAATAATTTGTAATGAGTTTTCTTATGTTTTGTTGTGTGAATCAGCTCAGCACATAAATATACAACTTCAGATTTTGAGGTTAGGTAAAAAAATAGTGGCAAGTCCACATGCATAGTTGGTCCGCATGCACAATTTTTTTCCTCTGGTCCTTTGAAAAACGATCCACAGAGTTTCTACTGTACAATAAAAAAAATATATTAAATAAAGTTTTGGCATCGGACATTGCCGGCAGTACACCTTGCAGTACCCTCTGTGAACCCCTATTGGTATTGCTCCCGCGGCACAATGGCCGGACTGGCCAAACTCATTTGATATCTCAACTGATTTGATGGAAGAATAATTGAGAACATTTCACGTCTTTTCACCCCTTAATTGAAGACTTTTGAAACATTCTAAAGTCCTATGATATTTATATATTCATACACATACCCAATTGAAGTAAACATCATGACAATAGCCCATTGGTTCAAGCTGTACAGATGATTAATAGAAAACACATTTCTCCCCTTTTTTACTCTCTCTTTGGAAATTGAATTTCAAAAATGAAAAAAATTTTTTTTTTGGTATTCACAAAAGCTTTGTTTTAAAGTAAAAAGTAACCCTGTATCCTGAAGGGTTCAATATGTATTGATAATTAATTAAAAACACATTTCAGGTTGTTTCGTGTCCTTAAAGGTTGAATTTCAAAAAACCCTTATATTAGCTAATATGCATTTTTAGGATTGTCCCATTGAAGTAAGTCATGACGATACGCCATCGAGTTCGAGCTGTGTATACAAATCTCTGTAAATGTAATTTACCCCTGTTCACCCCCTTAGGGGACGAATTTTGAAAAAAAAACCCTTTCTTAGTGCTCGCCTACTACCTAAACGGAACCCACACAAAAAATTTCACATTTCTAGGTTCAGCGGTTTGGGCTGAGTATGATATAGCATTCATTCATTGATTCATTCATTCAGCCAGTCAGTCGATGTTCTCTTTTATACATAGAAGTTTAATATAAAGCCATAGTTCTGTTAATGTTCCTCACCAAAAAACAGCTCAAGTGCCATGTATTTACTGTAAGCTGTGAGTCGCAAACAGTTTTAAATTAATAATCAAACTTTATTTTGTTCGTATTGCTTTACTTTCATGAATTTTATCATGATTTTCTTGGAGTCACTGCATCGCCTTGGGTTTGTAAGTGTATTTTTAATAATTTTTTCATCATAGTTACCTTCGTATAATTTTGTCAATTACAATTTTCTGGTCTTATTATTTTATCACTCTGGGCTCAAAAGCATAATTTTCTGTAAGTTTTATTGTTATTCTACACATTTTTTTGTATCGTGATTTTGAGAATGTATTTTATTTAGTTTTTAACATGCTATTCTCTGCACAATTTTATCAGTTTTATTTTATTTCAATTTTAGTGGTGTTTTAACTGTGTTTATTATTTTATTGCTACTTTCTTTGTATTTTAAGTTGTGGTTTCACATAATTTTTTAAAATAAATTTTTATCACGATTGTATCGCCACATTTACAGGAATTTTTTTACTTGAACTTGATATTTTCATAGGATTCCTGAGAATGATGTTTGATCAAGGTTCTACTGTATAGAAAAATTCCTTTTAAAAATGCAAATAAAATCTTACAGAGATAACAACAGTAAAATATATGCGGCAGTTGTCACTGTTTGCATGCAGCATTGCGCTTATCCAACTGATTGTGGTACCATTCACTAAAAATATTTTGTACTCTGTGATACAATCAATCGGCTGAGCACGCAGCACAGACAAATTCTAACAGAGTTGCAAAAATACTAGGGACATCTTAGTTCCCATCATAGACGTCTCAAAGGGAGGATTTTGGGAGTTCAAATCCTAACTTTTTTTTGCATCTATGAAATGAAATACTGTATTGTATTCTGTATAAGCTTTTACAAACACTAGTACAAATAATAAACAATAAATTCCATATTATATTAACATTTTAAACATAAAAAACGGGTTACTTTCTACCACTATTGTCTACAATTCAAACCTTCTTCAAAAGCTATTCAAACACATTGAACTAATAAGTTAAGCTACAGTTGATTTAATTAAAAATTTTATGTTTCTAACCTGATCTACAGATACAGCATATGGTTTAGGGCAAAAAGCATAACACAAGCACTATACTTCCTAACTTTGCATTAAAACTAAACAGAGTTCATTCCAACCAGAATAATACATAAAATCAAAAGCTTCATATAAAATTACTTTTGAAAAAATTATTGCAGGGTGACACTATAGACAGTTATAACAGAACAATGTATGTGGGGTGAAATAATGATTTTGTTGGTTACAAAATCACCTTGAAAACCACAGTTTATCTTGCACTCAACACTTTATAACAGACACACACAACATATCTGTGCCACTTTCTACAGTTGAATGCTTGTCTGCTAACATGTCATACTTATCAGATGTACACATTTATCATCACCCACTTTTCTAAAACTACCCAACTTATTCCCACGACATTAGGATTCATTTCACACAAAGTCACTTAGAAGCATGTTCAACAAGAGATCTAGTCCGAAATTCTTATATGCATGGGTACCCACACAATAAGTCTGAAATTTTGAACAAAAAGCCAAAAAGTAAATTTATTAATTTATTTTAATAAAAAAATGCATTGTTATTAAAAATTGGTCTAAAAACTGCATTGTTATTAAAAATTTCTCTAATTTAATTTCTAGCTATGCGTATAAAGGGTGTTTGTTGAATGAAAGGTACCGTATTTGTCGGCATATAGGACGACCCCGCATATAAGACGAGTCATAGTTTTGAAGGTACAAAATTTTGAGGGGGGAAAAAAAAACTAATTTTGAAATTCCCGACAGAAAAATATTTTTTTCCTTTACCAGAAAAATTAAAAATTTAATGTAAATATTTTCAATGCATTTATTACCGGCAAATAAACATCATAGTAGACACATAAACGAATAACATTGGCTACTACTGCTCTCAGCCCGCCCAAGGGCCAAGGAAATGCACGGCGGCGGCTGGCGATATCTCCATTTGCCGGCAGGTGTGCGCGACTTGGCAACGCCGTCCTAAGGCACGCCGCGCACTACATGGCAACACCGGGCAACAACAACTGCTTGCAAGGTCATCGCATTCCTGTGCGCTGTTGTCCACCAGCCTAGCACTAGACAGTAGACACATGAATGTGTGGTACGGTACCTAGATCCTCGTTTTTTCCGCCCAAGTCTTGTGCTTGCGAGACAAAGGATGAAAGCATGCGGACCTAGATCCTCGTTTTCTCCGCCCGAGAGTTGTAGGCTGGCGAGACAAAGTATCTCGGCACGCGCTCGCATAGATCGCCGCTTCGCTGCGAGGAAGTGTCCTTTATTATGAATGACACTCATCAAAATTTCGTATCGTTAATTTTATTAAAATAAACGGGGCACTCATTTTCATTTGTGACGAAAAACACAATTCCTTGAAACATCATACAACTCCACAGCTTACAGCTTAGCTTTCAAACGTTTTTTGGCTACCAAAAATTTTTGCACCCTCATATAAGACGAGTAGCAATTTTTGAGGGCCAAAAATATGTAAAAATTGTCGTCTTAATATATGCCGGCAAATACGGTAATTCTCAGCAATTTCCAAACATATAAAGAAATCATGTAAACATTTCATTACAAAAATAATCCCATGCTGTACAATAACAGTACATTTTTAGTTTCTACAAAATGTGCAGTTGTGTAATGTTAAAATAACCACTGAATGTTTTTTTGAGTCAAGTTCTCTGTTTACATCGTGGTTACGTTCCTGAAAATCACTATGAAAATAACAACGTAAACCGAGTGAGACCAGCCACCCACCGCCTACGCCACACGTCAGTCAATCGGCCAGCAGCGCTTGCATACCAATGTGCCACAGTGCGAGTTTATCATGATGTACAATGAAATGACAGCGTAGGAAACAATGCCAACTACTTTTATTAAATCTGTTAATTCAAAATATCCATCGTTCCCCAAAATTCAACAATACAGTTTATGTGTTTAACAATCTGGTCAATTCAAAATACGGTTAATTTGTAATTTCAAGCTTTTTTTCTGGCCCAGACAGTTCTAGTAATTTTTAATTATTTTGAAAAACAAGTACAGTAGAACCCCTCGTATAATGTTCCCACTTATAACATTTTCCTGGCTATAATGCTACCTTTATTTAGTCTCTGAAACTGTTTTGTAATAGGAAACTACCCTGTTATGTTCTCCCATTTATAAAGTAAACATTTTTTCAGTCCCTTGAGAAACTTTATAATAGGGTTCTACGGTAAATTTTTAAGAAACCAAGAATCAAGCAGCACCATGTGAATACGTTTGGTTACAACATACGTAAATGTTGTATCAACCTTGAGGCTTCCTTCCTTCCTGTCTGCTTGTGCATGGCACTGTAGTGTGATGTGTGTGTGTCTATGCACATATCTTAAAAGTGGCACACCATGTGATAGCCTGAGACTGGGCTGTATCTTATCTATGATGATCCTCTCATTTTTGACAGAACAATATTGAGCAGAAGAGATAGGAAATAGAAGAGCAAACAAAAAAAAATTTTGGGTAGGGGGCCGGGCAGTTAGGCAAGGGGACATACAGCCAAACTTTCTCATGTATCTGGAAAATGTCATGGCAAGGTGAAGAGGAGTGGTACTGACTGGCAGCTGCAGCCTACTTTTATCGTGAAAGGGTTTGGTAACAGTTTAAAATGTAGGCCACGAAGAAATGTGGAATATGAAGAGAAAACTTGGTGGCAGGGTGGAGAAGGAGGAACGCAGACTGGTGTTAAGACAACTTCATAATGACTCCTGTCACAAAGCTAGATGGTAATACTGTCAACTCAGGAGTTGGATATATTTTCACTATTGTTTAATTCAGCCAGAATTCTAAAAATACAATTATTTCATACTTTATTTGTATGCACATATATTATAGAAAGAATGTGTTTTATACAGTTAATTAATTGCACTGGGCTACCAACCAGCGCTCAACAGACAACGTGCTCTCGTAAATCAGACTGTGGTTACTTTTTTTTATTTTAGAGTTTCTCCACCCACCCCCCTCTACCCAAATACCAGAGTTGCCTCACTCTGAAAATGCATGTCCCATCCCCTCCCCCCTTACACACACGCACATGCAGAGAGTTATATCCATACTACCGCTGTAGGATGCCGGCCAGCAGACAGAATGACTGGCAGGCAAAATTAAACATCACAACTGACCTGCCTACTGCTGACAACATTTAACTACCAGATTTGAGATTGAATAAAGTTATATGATATTACCCCACACAAGAGTACCATAAAATGCTAATAGCTTTACTGTATACATGCCAATTGTTACAGATCAAAGACAGAAAGATGTGTGATAAAATTACATTTCATTTGATAGTTTGAAACTATGTGATTCAAATTCGAGAAATTTTTGGCTTCATGCATTTCAAATTACATTTAATAACTGGAATACTTAACAACAATACAAACTTTGTTAGAAGTAACGTCGCAAAACATAGAATTAAATTATGTACTACCGTATTTACCCACGCAACCCCGCTCCACACCTGTATTTTTAGACTATCTTTCCAGGAAAAGAATTTTTTGAAGCAAAAAAAAATTGTTAGTGTATTCCACGCTTATAACCACCTATTATCTATTAAATCATGAAGTACACAGCCACAGTATTTTTATAAATCAGCGCTCGCGCTGAAAATGCGCCCACCAGTACAATAAATGAACCGGCTGGGCAGCCGTGTGATGCTTCGCTTGGCAACAGTGCCGAAGCAGGCGGAGAAGGGACAAACGTGACCTTTGCAGCTGTGTTCTCCCACCCTTGCGTGGCAGGACAATAACCACATCACGGGCCAGTTAAAGGGATGCATAAATACTTGCCTTTGAGTTTACTGGCAATTTGCAGTGCTTTCAGAGCACACATTTCCATGCTTACGACGTAGCCGAACTGCAGTTTTCATTGAATGTATTGAAGCCTACTTTATAAATTTCTGTAAATTTAACTTTAGCCCCTCTAAATGCCCGTCTTTCACCACTAGCTGAATGAAGTTTGGCAATGTTTTTCCTCCAGTCCCGTAAGCACGACTTTTCGATCTGGATTTTTGGAAAAAATGTGCGGATGGTTCCTGGGTAAATACGGTATACGTAACACTTTACTTATACAAACAGCCCTCTCGCATGTGTCAAAATATCGCAAAACTTCCATTTTCGTAAATGAGACAGTTATTGTTTTTTTTTCTGAAGCCATTTTATGTAAGAAAATCCTATTTCATAATCACAGGGGGGACTGATACTGTACTAAAAAGACATTTATAACGAATAAAGTTAACAGCTGCATGTTTAAAACTCTGCACAACACAATGTTATCACAGCCTTGACTGAGGGGCCTGGAGCCCTACGGAGGGGAAACTACCGTCGTGGTAGGTGAAGGAAAAATGTTGTACTACGCTAGCTTACATGAGTGGTCGCAGGCAGCATTGGTCATAGCGTACCATAAGCTAGTAACGCATGTGTATTTACCACTACATAGCACAAATTAAATATAATACTATAATATAGTACACAATTTATGTACAGTGTTTTGGTTAAACTAAAGACAAAAACAATTAACAAAGATGCGCGGGGAGCATCGGAAACGACATTCTGAATCAGCAAAAACTTAAAATTGACAAAGCAGTACAACATAAATAGAGGAATTACGGTATATACACATATATTTCATGATAAGGTAAATCAAGGAAACTCAACATTTCACACTTAATACTGAAAATATTTAATATTAAACAGTTAGTAAATAGGTAAACAGGTGTTTCAATAAACACATTTTATACGAAAATAGGTTTTCGAGAAGTCACTAGTATGGTTTTCTCTATAAAAAGCAGTGTTTGTATGTATTTCCAATTAAATAAATGTTCTGAGAATAAATATTCCATGAAAGTCAATTACTATTCTGCACCTACAGACACCAAACAACTTTAATACACTAGACCCCCGATTTTACGAACCCTGGAATTAACGAAGGTAGCGATTCTACGAATACAATCTCAGGAACCCTCAAAAAATAAAATTATATGACAAAAAAAATTGTAAGGAATTATGTTGACAATGAATAAAATATACTGTATCTAATTCACGGCATTAAAATATGAACTGTAGAGTTGCAGTTATTACGTGGTAAGTCACAATATTAAAAATAAAACAAAAATAGCGAAAATCCGTTAAAAAAATGCGGCAGTGACAGTTTGAAAACCGCGCGGCGGCGGCGGCGTCTGTGCCAAGCCGGCCGGCCTGTCTCCAACTACGACGTATTAGGATCTATATTGAGGTCGTACTATAGACGCAAAGTTCCAGCGCATGCGCATATGCTCATTTAACTATAGTACAGCCTCCTTATAGGCTGTTTCACGACGTCTTATATCTCTCTCGTCTCGTGCCGAATGAGTTTACTTTTTTACACGAACCCTATAAATAATAGCGTGATATTTTTCTTTATTGCGTTAACCCCATATGTACTTAAAACAATTAACTTGGCGCATAATTTGCTTAAACAATGCGTTACTGAATGTCGTAAAACGTGCGATCACAAGTGAGCACGATAATAGCGCTACCTATCATCCAAGTGAACAAACATTTGTCTCCGGGTGTGTAGAACTTGGAAAATAAATAGACGTTGTGTATTATGTAATCCCGGAACTCCTAATTTATTTTTACCGCATATATTGACTGTGAAAGTGATTATTTTCATTCACTTATACATGTAATTCTCGACGATTTTTAGGTAAGAAGTAAGAACGTCACAAAATGGCGTTTTGGAACAACGTTGGTATATGCTACGGTGCCGCTATCTATCTTCCATCTTGTGAACGTTCGTACAGTTGCCCTATCTGTCCGCTCTGCATGCTACTAGTATCTACGTCCTCGTACATTTCATCAACAACGTCGAGGGAATGTTTTTACGTTAAGTTATATAAAACTGCCCAATGAATAAATACATCCGCTTATTCCTTCTTTCTTTGGTGAATAATTTACAAGGGCATTTTACTAGTAAGGAATGCCTACTTTTTTTTCCATTAAACGCTACACAAATCGGGCTATTCGCTCGTGAGAAGGCACTCGACAGCTCGGTTTTCTCTTTTTTTTTAGGACAAAGGTCGATCATATCTATTGTTTAGTGGTGTTCTTTTGATCGTAAGACGTCTGCCTATTGATATAAATTTATATTTCAACTATCACTTGCGTTATTTTTCCGTTAAATGCTACGGAAATCGGTCTATTCACTCGTGAGAAGGCACTCGACAGCTCTGTTTTCTCTTTTTTTTAGGACAAAGGTCGATCATATCTATTGTTTAGTGGTGTTCTTTTGATCGTAAGACATTGATATAAATTTATATTTCAACTATCACTTGCATTATTTTTCCGTTAAATGCTACGGAATCTGTCTATTTGCTCGAGAGAAGACACTCGGAATCTCGATTTTCTCATTTTTTTTAGGAAAAGGATTGGTCATATCTATTGTTTAGTGGTGTTCTTTTGATCGTAAGACATTGATATAAATTTATATTTCAACTATCACTTACTTTATTTTTCCGTTAAATACTACGGGAGTCGGGCTGTTCGCTCGAGAGAAGACACTCGGAATCTCGATTTTCTCATTTTTTGGCGACAAGGGTCGGTCATATCTACCGCTCAACAGTGTGACGTCTGGCTACTGATATCAATTTATGTTTACATTATTACGTTAATTCCCCGCAAAACGCTACGGAAGTCGGGGACTTGAGACACTTTGCAGAAAAAATGCAATTTTAAAATTTTCTGTTAAGGAAGGGAGGGGGGGGGGCAAAAATAAGCCGCTATCGAATTTACGAAGGTAGCGATTTTACGAATGCGATGAGAGGAACCATGAGTATTCGTAAAATCGGGGGTCTAGTGTATTATTATGTACCAGCAACTGTTGTTAGGGGCATTGTGAAAATGAACCAAAAGAATTTCCTGTAGCTGTTTAGCACACCGGTGAGAGCACTGAAAATTTTAACATTTTACAATCGCCAGCCTGAGTATCTGAAATTAAAAACTGCATTTATTTCTGTTTCACACATTATGAAAACATGTCATTTTGTTTCTGTCAAGAGCATTATCATCATTCATGGCAGTATAACTGAAGAGAACTTGAATACAAATCCGGATATAATGTGCACACATTTACGAGATTCGTAACAGCAATAGTGAGTGTCATATAAATCAGAGTCGCTGCACAGAAATTAAGACGTTACAGGTACAGTGAAACCTCTATCCATCGTTTTTCAAGGGACCAATGGGGAAAAAACTATGCATGCGAGAAAACAAAACATGCGGGAAACACAGAAACCCTCCCCCCACTTAAAAAAAACTAAAAACATAACCTCAAAAATTATTTCATCACATGAAAATTTGCACTTCAAATATGTGTGTATTGAATATGGTCGTAGCTCATTTGTATTACCGACGATCTAGTTTAACGTCATAGGTGGCAATCCTTGACATTTGGCGATGTCAGCATGCTTTTCACCAGGACATTTCTCTACCTCCTTTATTATTTCAAGGCATTCAAGTGAGCAAACTTATTTTGAAGGCCGCGACATTGTTACAGGAATAATTTATAATAAATTTCACAGGCCTTAAAATAAAAATAGTGTACTCCACTTGTTAACAAAATTCACAAAACTGTTGCTACCTAACCGGAAAACGTAACAAGAACAAGATACGTATTTACAAGGAGAAACGTAACCTCTCCGACTCGTGCGCTTGCGCTCGGCTGCCTTCGGCTTTACTCGGAAGTGCACAAAATGGCGGAAGAAAATTTCCAAAATTCTTGACGTTACTGCAATTTATTCACACTTTACTGAAATGCGAAAATAAAAGCATACATTTACAATAGAACAAAATGAATTTGTACACAATGCGTGTTCGAAATCTATTGAAAATTATCAACAAAAAAAATATATTTCCTCTATAAAAAAAAACTACGTTTTTCTGTTGATTGCAACATGTTTGTTGTTCTTTTAACGGTCGAAAATACTGCAATGTTTGTGTTTAAACACACAACCAACCGTACGTAAAACGTTTCTTAAAATGAAATGAACGATTGCCAAACATATTTGAAACAATAACGGTTAAATTTATAGTGAAACCGAACCAAACATATTATGTTTGTCTGTATTTTTTACAACGGTATGTGTTTGCCTTGTACAGTTATGATATGTTCTACGTTGTTCACACCTGTTTGTTTAGAGAAGTGTATACGAGCGTGGTATGAAGACGTAAAATGTAAGTTAACTTTTTTTTTGCTGTTGGCGACAATATCTGAACGGTCAATGCTGGAAATTTATGAATATGTGAACGATCCATGCGGATTTATTTAACATTGTTTATATAGGCAATTTGTCGGGACCGTGAAAAACGATCGATGGATCCGGGAAAATGAAAGAAACGGGAACGATGCAACGAGGTTCCACTGTATTCTATGATTACTACTGACTATAGCATATATTCAACACCTGTGTATTTAATGGATAGAGACTGAAGATAACATTTTTGGTGTGGTGTAATGTAGATGTAAACATTGTACAAGCCTATGAAAATAAAAGCATGTGACAATGTTTATGTTTACATGCAAAAAGGATATAAACTGGCGGAAAATATAAATTAAATAGGGCTTTTTGAGTGCTCACTTTATCCCAAACCACATACGTATTATGTAGTTAATTCCAATGGGACAGTCACTTCAGTTCTAAATCCACACAAATTCTACGCAACTGCCCTAGACATGAAACCACAGCCGATTTTCACTTTCTAGAAGCCAACTTATTCAATACTTGAAGAAAAATACACAGTATGTGTATAAATATTTTAGCACTGGTTGTTTACCGCAATACAAAAACATTCTTAATTTGTACCATCATGACAGGAACACAACAATATCATATAAGGCACTATTGCGTGCTATGGCATGCATGATGTCTTGCCAATAAAGCAAGTCTTTAGGGACCTGTTGGTCAATATATGTATTCAAGTTTTAATATTTTTAAACTATGAACAATATTATGATGTTTTTAAATTGCTAGGTACTGATTGAAAAATGCAGACAGCCTTTCAGCACCACTCCACAACATGTAAAGCACAAGCCAGCAACCACAAGCCTAGTACACACGTTACCAAGAAGTTTTAAGAAATTGATGTGTCTAAAAAAATTAAACAATAAATATTGATCATACTTTATCAGTCCATACAGCTATTAATCACAGACAGTATCACATATCAATGCCTGTATGTGGGGTGAAATAATGACTTAGCTACTTGCCAAGACACCTTGAAAACCACACTTCCTCTCGCACTCAACACTTACAGACACAAACAACATGCCTGTGCCGCTTACTATGATTGAATGCTAGTTTGCCAACACACACTTCACCACTGAACGGACATAAATACCATCATTACTACTTCCCTATTAAAAACAGACCAATCTGATACCTAATTGAGAATTGGTATGTATCACTGAACTAGGTAATTCAGAAATACAAGAATGTTGAACAAACAAACAAGCAGTATGGCACTGCAGATGGTTATCATATCTGGAAGAAATGGAAACTTTGGGACTGCAATAATGTAAAAAATTAACGACCTTAAAAAAAGGATTCTTGCACTACCACAAATGAGTCAAGCTACTGGCATAACCACTCGCCACTATCTTGGTTGTGTGGCTACCTTGCGGGCTGAACACAGTGCCCAAAGCAGCGTGAGCAAGAAATTTAAAACATCTCACAATTAAGGTTCGCATCTTAGTCAATATACTACACGCAAAGCACCAAGTACAATGTACTGTATAATATTTACAAAAATCACAATGTCCAAACATCTCGGCCACTTTCAACCTTCACATGGCAAGGGGCAGAGCTTCACTGCAGGCAGCTTAGTTAATTCTGTAGTAGTACAAAGTGTCGCCACTCTGGAAACTCCTGTCGCTATCAGGATGCAGTGCAATATTGCCACGGCAATGGAGGAAGCCTCTCATTTTTCACCAGCACCAACTAACTGGACTGAAAATCATTGTGCGCTGTTTCAACGTGTTAAGGTATTCAGTGTTCCAGCATCACGATAGGTCCTTATGGATCTTCTGTACCAGTTACCAATGCCTAACTTGGTTAATGGGCAAATCTTGCAAATTTGACTCTGCAACTGCAGTTAAGGGTTCCAATGCAAGAAAATTGCATAGGGAATTTTAAAATTGCATTTTTTCCTGCAAAGCATATCCAATAGGGTCCCGATTTTCATAGCGTTTTGCAGCAAAGTAAGACAAGTTATCATTAAAATATAAATTTATATCACAAGACTGACATTTTCCGATTAAAAGGGTATCCCTGAACTGCAAATATGACCAACCCATGTCCTGGAAGAAAAAAAAAAACACTGAGCACCGAATGTTTTCTCATGAATACATAGTCTCTGATATCCATACAGTTTCACACATAAAATGGCAAATAATTACTGAAGTTTTCTCAGCAAAAGTGAAAGAGAGGGTTAATAATAAATTCTTGATATTTAGTCTGTTCATAGCAGGAAATTTCACAGAGGTCGTGCTGGCAGATGATACCACCCTTCCCCTACATTTTATGCCTTCCCCAAACCTTAGCATAGGAAACAACTTGCAATGCATTTCCTGGAAACTGTCAATATCCTCAACCTCCTTAGTGAAAAAATGCCCAGCACACATTCAGCCTGTAACCTCCCCCTTCTCCTAGCCATCAGCTACTAAGATGGTAAAGATAATCTGTGTTATAATGTACACAAGATGTTACTCACTTCACCAGGATAATTTAATAAATGCTGTGATCACATTATCTGCTTCATGGAATTTATCCATAATGCAGGTAATTAACTGACGTTTACCATTGTCTGCTTAGAGTATAGCACCGTGGCAGTGTGTGCATGTGACTGCATGACTGGAAGGAAAGTAAAAGCACTATATAAAAAAAAAAGACGCGTTATTAGCATCACACATCAGCAGAGTGAGCGTCTGTCGTTTTTGCATTAACTCGACTCTTGCAGCACTCACACAATATCTGAGCATGCCATCGTCATAAGGGGCACAAGTACCGAACACAGGATAGCATAAAAACTGTCTTCAAACCTCACTAGATTTTTTTAAGACCATGAGACCCAAGTGTACAATGAAATTTCGATTCATTCTGTTGGTGTTGCAAAGGAAAGTACACCAATCTTGCGGCCTCTGGAAAAAAAATGTTACATGCATCACTAATTTCTGTTTCTTTTGACAAGAGTCTTGTAAACCTCTTTAGGTTTATTTTTCCACAAAATGCTACGAACATCAAGACTACAGAATCACAAGAAGGAATCTGTGTTTGATGTTTATCAGGAGACGTCTATTGATATAAATTTAAATATCAAATACTATTAGTTAATTTTTGTATGAAACAATATGGATATCAGACTATGTACATTCGCGAGAAGACACTCGGTACTTGGTGTTGTTGTGTTCTTTTTTTTTTTTTTTATCAGGACAAGGGTCGGTCATATTTACTGCTCAGAGGTACCCTTTTAAACGGAAGACATCCATCTTGCGATATAAATGTACACTTCCAAGATAACTTATCAAATTTTCAGGCAAAACACTATGAAAATTGGGACCCCCACTGTATATACTTTGCAGAAAAAAACTGCAATTTTAAAATTTGGTAAAGTAGGAGGAGGGGGGTGCAAAATTGGGCACAATCAATTTCACAAAGGTAACAATTTTACTAACGTCACAATGGAACTGTCAGTATTTGTAAAATCAAGGGTCTAGTGTATATCTGACCACAGAAGACTCCAGCTCATGCTCTAACTGGCCAAAGTGTTAATCTCTGTGGTAAAATGTTGCTACACCATTAGTCAGACAAGCAATAGGGTAGTAAGAGAGGAGTGATAGCGACAGCAACAAGTTCATGTCTATTTTGGAAACAAATTGAAAGAATAATAAACATCAGTAAATTAATTGTGCTACCAACTTAATGTTACTGTCATGTTTGATTGTATTCAGGATGAACAAAACATGTTTTGCAACAGCAGCAGCTATGGACAAGGCTTGCTTTGACTAATTTAATTACCGTATTTGCCAGCATATAAGACGACAATTTTTACATATTTTTTGGCCCTCAAAAATTGCTACTCGTCTTATATGAGGGTGCAAAAATTGTTAGTAGCCAAAAATCGTTTGAAAGCTAAGCTGTAAGCTGTGGAGTTGTATGATGTTTAAAGGAATTGTGTTTTTCGTCACAAATGAAAACGAGTGCCCCGTTTATTTTAATAAAATTTACGGTACGAAATTTTGATGAGCATCATTTATAATAAAGGACACTTCCTCGCAGCGAAGCGGCGATTGATGCGAGCGCTTGCAGAGATACTTTGTCTCGCCAGCCTACAACTCTCGGGCGGAGAAAACGAGGATCTAGGTCCGCATGCTGTCATCCATTGTCTCGCAAGCACAAGACTCTCAGGCGGAAAAAACGAGGATCTAGGTACCGTATCACACATTAGCGTGTCTACCATTGAGTGCTAGACTGGCGGACAACAGCGCACCAGTGTTGCCAAGTCGAAGAATTTCAGCCCGCTAAATTTTGTTACAAATTCCGCTAAAAGGATTAATAATAATAATAATAATAATTATGTTATTTATTTATTATGCTTAAAGTACCATCCAACAGCCTTGCAACCAATACCAGGATAATAATTTATGGGCTTGTCTATAGTATTTTGTTACGATGAAAACGGTATACAATGTCGAATAACTAGGAAAATGAAGATAAGATATTAAAATTGATTTAAGAAAATTTTTCAACAGTAAAATTTACATGTGAAATGTGTAATACAACATAAAAGGTAAAATACTTTGGTGTTTTTAAGAATGTTCTCATTTTTTCGCAAAACAATTAATTACGAATGGCACTTTGGTTAATATATAAACGCAACTCATTCCGTGGATCAGTCATGGCTACAGCCTAAAAATAAACTATTAAACTTTGAAATAACATGCCGCCATATTTGTTCCAGCATTAACATTTTTTTTAAGTTAATGTAATGACACTAGCCACTGCTTGGCTGCTTATATGCTATCAGGGTTAATCTTTTCCCATCCCCTTTCACCATAATTCATATAATATCGAAGATACCAGAACATTAAACAAAACCGCTAATTTCCGCTGTAAAGTGTCTAAAAATCCGCCGAAAATTCCGCTGTCCACTAAATAGAAAATTTCTCCGCTAAACAATAATTTCCCCCGCTAAAACTAGCGGGAATTCCGCTAAGTTGGCAACACTGCAGCGCACAGGAATGTGATGACCTTGCTAGCAGCTGTTATTGCCCGGCGTTGCCATGTAGTGCGCGGCTTGCCTCTGTCCGGTGTTGCAAAGTCGTGCACAACTGCTGGCAAATGGAGATATTGCAGTCCACCGCCGTGCATTTCCTTGGCTCTTGGGCGCGCGGAGAGCATTAGCAGCCAATGTTATTTGTTTATGTGTCTACTATGATGTTTATATGCCGGTAATAAATGCATTGAAAATAGTTAAACTAAATTTGTAATGTTTCTGGCAAAGGAAAAAAATATTTTTCTGTCGGAAATTCAAAATTAGTAATTTAACTTTTTTTCAATATTTTGTACCTTCAAAACCATGACTCGTCTTATATGCGGGGTCGTCCTATATGCCGACAAATACGGTAGGAGAAAAAGTCCTTAGTTTAGAATGAAGTTATTTTAAAAAATCAAATTTTACAGAACTTCTCCAAAATCATACAACTTTCACACTCATTAAAAAAAAATAAAGACAAAGGCAGTCTACCTACAGAAAATAAATACCTGTAAAATAAAACAAATACAGTAGAGCCTTCATTTTGCTTACACTCATTTAACGAAAACGTCAATTTAACTAAATTATTTTTAGGAACCTTCAAAAAATTACAAAAAAATGTTAGAAATAACTAAGTGACTGTGATAAAACTAAATATAAATTGTAATTTAAGTCTGGTAAAAGTACTACCACTGGCCGCAGTATATACTTATTTCTCCATGGATAAGCTTAAACCATTTGCAGAGAAGCAAAAAAAAAAAAAATTGTTAAAATTCGATGAAAACATTGGTTGCAGGAGTGACTATGAGATAAGCATGCGCAGGCACAGCAGACACTGTGTACTGCTGCGTAACAGGCGCTTGGCGTCTCCATTAGAATGCACTGCAGTGCAGGGTGCTCTATTGCGTAATTCTATTACCAATAGAATGCAGTGGTGTCCAGCATGATTATTTTCTGTCGCGTCCCGTGATAAAACCAGCGAATTTATATAAAATAAAATACGTAATTATACTATTTAAACAAACTTTTTACAACGAATTTACTACCGTCAACTTAAATAATTTGTTTCTCCGATTCTTAAAAAACCCTCTAGCGCAAAGCGATTTTAGTGAGCAGACTAACCAGTTTGTTTAACGAGCGTGGTTGCCTACAAGCTACAATGGCTGCCGCCACGCATATTAAATTATTATTTTACTGTTGTCTCGCAAACTGTTAATTCAGTTTTCACTCCAATTTTTTTTTAAATTTTTCATGGAAATTTCCTGAATTTCGCTGGTGGAGCATGTGGCAGAGAGCCGGAAAATACTGACGCTAGATGATGTTAGTCATCACTTATCACGTGTTTAAGGCGCGCAGAGCGGCCTAACTCACCATGCGCACGCCAAATTTTTTTTTCACGGCTGTGGCTTACGTGTTGACAGTAAATGTGTTTCGTTATGGCCTTGAGCTAATTGACTTTTTTTGATAATACCATTGTATAAACAGAAAATAAACCATTTTCACATTACAATACATTTTTTCCCATAATGACGGTAGCGGTAGAATCTTTAGTATGGTTTTGCTGTGACCAGACAAACGTATTTTTAAATAACATTTAATTGCAAAATTTCAAATTTTACATTTTTATAATTTTACATTTTCAAACTCTTTACTGTGTAAGAATGCTGTCATAAAATCGCTGTATTTTAAATCTGTTGCTGTAGAATTGGAATTTTGCTGTACTCACATTTTAATAACAAAAAAATTGTAACACTTCTTTTAGGCAAAAATTATATCAATTTTTGAAAACATAACTAGTGTACATAAATGATGTGCTTTAACTAAAAATGACTGTAAGTGGGGTGAAATAATGACTTGGCAGAATGTCAAGCCACCTTGAAAACCACAAATTTTTTTTTGCATCCAATACTTTCAGCACATACAAGATGTCTGTGCCACTTTATATGTTTGAATGCTAACATGCCAACATACTTCATAATGATCCAAACATAAACCTATGTACGTAAAACTCTGTTAAGAAGTTTTTGAAGGGACTGAGGCATTGGAACTTATTAACAGGGAATAACTTCTTAAAAGGGTCAATTTATTATTGTACTAATGAAGATTGTAGACATAATTCTAACTCATTATGGGGGAAAACTAAGTGGGAAACTTCTTAACAGAGTTTTACTGTACATATATACTCATCTACTTTCCTAATCTTTCTAAATACAGCCTCCTCTTCCAGAAACACAAAATGCCCTAAAGTTAACAGTGCTGTCTGTTCTACGTGAGAGTAAAATTGAAATTTGATAAAACAATCTAAATAGTTATACAGTTATCTATTCATGCACTCTCTTGATAACTAAATGCATGCATGGTATGTAAGTTAAGGCTAATACAGTAGAAAAAACCCTGTTATAACATGTCTGCAAAAAACATTTTGCTGCATATAACGTCACTTTTCTTTGGTCCAACAGGTTTCCCATAAAGCACAATGATTTTATTTTCTGCTTATAACACTCCTCTAGTTTTCATTTCCTGCCTGTAACATCACTTTTTGCACAGGTAAAATTTTTCGACAGTATAGTATTATGTTAGGTACAGTATAATATTTAAAGGTATGGGCTAGACAACTATAAAAAAACAAGTTTACATTTGGGAGGATGTCTACGTTTACATACCAGTAATATAAGTGATGAACCTGATATGTATATGTAACTAGCAGTGCACCCACTGCTTTGCTTGCATATGTTACTCATAGCAGATAATATTTGCTTTAAATGTAAAATCCCTTTGTAGACCACATACCGTATTTGCCGGCATATAAGACTATTTTTACATATTTTTGGCCTTAAAAAATTGCTACACGTCTTATATGAAGGTGCAAAAATTTTTGGTAACCTAAAAATCGTTTGTAAGCTAAGCTGTAAGCTGTGGAGTTGTGTGATGTTTCAAGGAATTGCGTTTTTCGTCACAAATGAAAATGAGTGCCCCGGTTTTTTAATAAAATTTACGGTACGAAATTTTATTGAGCGTCATTCATAATAAAGGACACTTCCTCGGAGCGAAGCGACGATCGATGCAGCTGGAGCGCGTGCCGAGACACTTTGTCTCGCCAGACTACAACTCTCGGGCGGAGAAAACGAGGAACTAGGTCCGCATGATTACATCCTTTGTCTCGCAAGCGCACAACACTCGGGTACCGTACCACACATTCATGTGTCTCTCTAGTGCTAGGCTGGCAGACAACAGCGCACAAGGAATGCAATGACCTTGCAAGCAGCTGTTGTAGTCCAGCGTTGCCAAGTCGCGCACACCTGCCAGCAACTGATACATCGCCTGCTGCCAGCGTGCATTTCCTTGGCTCTTGGACGCGCGGAGAGCAGTAACAGCCAGTGTTACTCGTTTATGTGTCTACTACGAAGTTTATACGACTGTAATAAATGCATTGCAAATATTTAAACTACATTTTTAATGTTTCTGGCAAAGGAAAAAAAAATATTTTTCTGTCGGGAATTCCAAAATTAGTAATTTACTTTTTTCAAGATTTTCTACCTTCAAAACTATAACTCGTCTTATATGCAGGGTCGTCCTATATGCCGGCAAATACGGTAGGTAGTTCAGTCATCAAGTATTAGAATGACAAAGCTGCTAGTTGAGCTAACTGTGCAGCAGGATACCTAAGCAGTTTTAGCTGTCCACATGAAAAGCAGTCTTATGTTTGTCCCTGCCACTAACAGCGATTACACCTGGGCCTTAATTATAGTCACAGCAAAGATGATATGGAGTAATTACATCTCTTAAATGCAAGATTCGTTGCTTACGTGGTATAGTATGAACACTAATTTCCCTCGAGAACAACCATTGGCGATGGTGCTTTCAACAACATGTGTGTGTTCAAAACCTTCACTTGAAGTTATGTGCCATTAGGAAGTATTAGCGGGATGATTTATCACAAATATAAAAATGTAAACTTATTTGGTGCCCCAACCTTGAGGTTAGTGAGATGGTATATGTAGGCTGTTGATGTCGAGGAACTTCAGTAGAGTGTGTACTGCATAATCCATTTTCACCACTTTTGAACAACTTCCTCCAAATTGCACTAATTTCAACGGCCTTGCAGTTCTTGTATGTCAGAATTCCACATTTGCACTTTAAAGGAATCTGAGCCCAGATCCTCCCGCACAATAGACCGGAGCTATAAACAACTACGCCACAACACGCCGAAATTCCCAAAAACTATTTTTAAAAATACAATAGAACCCCTACATTACACTTTCTAAGGGACAAATGAAAAATTGTGTAAGTGAAGGGAAAGTGTAAATGGAGGGAAACAACAAAAACTGTAACAAAACATCTATTAATTAAAATTTTTTACAAGTTAATTCATAATTTCAGGACAGATGAAATATGTGACCTCAAAAAGTCTTTATAAGTAAAAATTACCCTCTAACAAAAAATTTTTAGCATCAAAATTCTTCTGAGCATAGATTAAAGATTTCCGGAATGTCTTGGAGTCCTGTCATATAGTCATTTGTATAAATAACCATTTGTAGTAAAAATCATGATAGCCAACTGTGTTCCACTGATATAGACAATTCATAAAAATCACATTTTCCCCCTTTTTACTGCTTGGGGGGCGAATTTAAAGAAATCCTGAAACTACTTTTTGGTTATTTACGTAAGTAACTCTGTGCCCCCAAGGGTTTGATAGATATAGATAATTAACCGAAAACACATTTCAGGTCTTTTCACCCCCTTAATAGAAATTTCAAAAACCGTAAAATTGGCTAACAGGCATACCGTATTTATGATTCACCCAATAAACTTCAAGACGATAAGCTGTCGGGTTCGAGATATGTATACAAATCTTATGAAACACATTTGACCCCTTTTCACCCCCTTAAGGGACGAATTTCAATAATACCCTTCTTAGTGCTTGCCTGTGACGTGAGAGGAAACCACACAAAAAATGTCACGCTTCTAGGTTCAGTGGTTTGGGCTGCAGGTTAATGTGTCAGTCACATAGTCAGTCAGGTTTTTTATACATATAGAGATAATCATGTCTCTGATGCCACATTAACTGCATACAGTAAAACCTCTATTTAACAAAACTCAAGGGACCAAAAAATTACATGTTTGTTGTAAGGGGGTTTGTTAAATAGAGAATTTATACAACTGATTTCTATTCGACATAGAATTTCACATGAACTACAAAACTTTGGTCAACAACTCACAGTATATCCTGGGAATTATAGAAGCAACCAAAAAGATGATAATATTGCTGAGATTGCTATTTATTTTAAAGATTATGAACAACTGAAAATGTATTGCACATGGAACTTCACGTTAGGTTGCCATGTTTCTAGAATATCAGAGTTACACCAAGTTCTTCTCCAGATAACTTCATAGTGTGTTACAATGACTTTAAATTTGAAATTCCAGCCACTGGATGCTTGCTAATTTTCTACTCACATTTCAAGTACTTCATGCCAAGCCTTCCCTTAAAAAATTAGTCCCGAAGCATTACTTTTTAATGTCCCTAACCTCCAAGCACCAATCTAATTTCCTTGTACAAGACTTCATTTTTACATACTTTAATACGTTTGCTATTTACGCCAACAAAGGCAATGTTGTTTTCTATCTGCCTACGATTTGAAATTATGGCTGATATTGTAGGCTTGGACGCGAATGTCGAAATCGTTAACTACAGTATCTCACACTATCACTTTGATGAACAACTTTTTTAAAGTTCAAGTTTTATTATTATTATTATTATTATTATTATTATTATTATTATTATTATTATTATTATTATTATTATCTGCCGCAAAATTTCATTCAAACACATCCACGTTAAAGTTACAACTAACCACGTGCTAAATATTAGACTTCTAAAAGACCGTCATTAATATGGCGATAGAAAAGCAAAACAATAAACAACAGATTGTTATGTCACAGATGATGTACACTGTTGGGATGCACACTTTTAACCACAGAAAAATGGGATTCGGAGTGGTTATCTCGACGAAATCATGGTATGGAATTCCACCACCACGAGCGCTGAAGTTGCAACTAAGAGTTAGGCGGCCATTTTATGTCAAGTGCCGCATGCGCACCTTGTGTGTATCTGTAAACTATGGAACTGAAGATGTGTTGTTTATGTTTATTTACAGTTTTTTATTGTATGTATCAAGGTTTTAAACGTACTTTCAGCGCGAGGAAAATAAAAAAATAGAAACTTGTTGAATATAATTATTGACTTGTGATTTTTTTAAAACTGGTCATTCGTAGTAGAGAGAATTTTACCGTTGCGAACAATGTAAATTTCGATATTTGGAGGTTAAACATGCATTGTTCTTATGGGGGTTTGGCGCGACCAAATCTTTACTTCGTTGTACAGGGTTTTTTGTTAAGTAGAATATTCGTTAATGGAGGTTTTACTGTATTTATTTAATATAATATTTACTGTTTGCAAACTATGAAACTGGAAATTACTTTTGTGTAATGTCCATTTACTTAATTGAAACTACTGATTCCGGCTTATATTATTTTCCTGCATGTAACACTTTTCTTTACTGGTCCCTTGAAATATGTTATTACAGGGTTCTACGGTAATATTTATCGAAATCTGTACGAAATTCAGTCAATACAGAAGAAAAAAATAGCAATCCTAGAGATAAAAGTTGCAAACTTTGAAAGTAAATAAGTTGCTAGTGTGACGTTTTTATGGTACACTACTCGACACCAGAATTTAGTACCTTTCCAATGCAGCATGACTGACCTTGGCAGTGATGACTTCACATGGAACCTCACCACGGTGAGCTGCCATGATTACCTTGAAGGAGTTGATAATGCCGTCAGCAGACTTAAGGCGCCCATTTTCTGCCAGCAGACCTGCCAACAAACCAATCTTCAGATCATTCACCGCACATAGCTTCATCACCCCCACAACACAACTATTCTGCTGTCAAGGAACCAATAAAATTATATTTTCTAGTACACTACCTTCATCATAAATTACAGTAATCAGTTGTAAAACGGGAAGGAAGGGGGGACATAATTAAAAAAAGCAAGACATGTGAAGAAGCCATGTTAGGCAAGGGATTAGGTTACAACTGTCCACTACATAGCATTCATATCTAAAAAGTAACCCCACACACTCCTAATGACACAATGTTTTTCAGGCAAAAAGCAGCAATTACATAATTTACTTGGCTATGAGAAAAAATTTAGCTGTATATGACAAACAGCACTGCTTTCATGTCTCGCTGACAACAAGGTCATTATATGAATATGGTTACGTGCAACATTACACACAGGCAGAAAATAGGAAAGGAGTCAGTCACAAACTATGCTAAAGAACCATCACCAGCATTCGTCTGAAGTGATTTTGGGAAACCATGGCAGAAAACAGAAATAGAGACGTGTCTAGAGAAGTGAAGTGAACCTAAGCCTTCCAGAGTTGGAGTACAATGTATAAGAATCAGTTGGTTGTATTTGGAAAAGTCTGGTTATTCTGTAATAAGACACATGTTCACATAATTAAATTAATTTTTAAGGGCGGTATGTATACTGCCGAGAGGACAAGTGAGCTCTCCAGACCACGCGGTAAAGCATGCAGTGGGGCGTGTCTTAGCTGCGTTCGAAGAGAGAAGAGAGGCATCAAGAGCATAGCCAGGCTGGCGAGCACCAGGTGGAGGGGGAAGGCCATCCTTGTCACTTTTACCCTCCCTCCTTTAGTTGTGCCAGGATGCTTGTGGGATCAACTTTCATGATATCAGGCCTAGCAGACCTACGCGCTGCGCATTTATCAACAAACTCAATACAATCTAAGCATTCTTCTACAGTCAAACCTCTTTATTACAAACCTGACGGGACCGAAAATTGTGCAGTTTGTAATAATGAGGTTTGTATTAACAGGTGTTTATAAAAATACAAAAAATTCTGTGAAAATTTTTTCAGGCTGTTTATACCCAAAATACAAACATTATTACAACCCCAATGGTTGCCTTTAACAAGTAAACTTGGTATTAAATTGTGTAATGAGTAAATAAATTTTTATGCAGCATCAAAGGAAATATTCAATTTCTCATCTCATTCCAAGGGGAAATAAAAACACTTTGTATTAATGAGAACTTTGTATTAACAGGGTTTGTATTAAT
>PNEQ01037821.1:0-25586 GCA_003012365.1 Medauroidea extradentata
ACGTACGAAATTTTCACGCAATATTGTTTTAATATATACGGCGTTGTTGTTTCCTATGATGCCGACTGTACACACTTTTGTCGGTTGGAAATAGTACGTCGGCGCGACGCACAAATTGAGCCAATTAGAAGCTAGCGAAGTGCAATGATATTACTTTATTTGTTTACTTCAGAACTCAACTTAGAGTGAACGGAGAATATCTACGTATACTATTCTGCCTTAGGCTGGCATGTAACAAGTATAGCTGAGTGTAACATTATATATCCATTGTTACACAATTTCTGCTGTGTTTTGTTTTGTTAACATTTATGTAGATAAGTGCGTTCTGAGAAAAAATGAACATAGTGTCTTATGTCTCCGTAGTACAGATATAAATGATGAAGGTGGCTGAGAGCCTGGTATGTGGACAGTAGCTGGTTGTTTCACTCGAATGGTTTCTCCGCAACTGAATACTTTTTTCTCAGGTTTTGGCTTAGTATGATGATACTTAGCAAAGTGTTGAAGAAGCTTAGCGCTGTGCTTAAGGGTGTTCCAGTGAGGAAATATCGTCATTTGCATTTATACGCAATATTGTAGACGTTACTTGTGTCTAAATTTTCCCTCATTACAAAAAGAAAATAGCTGAGCCAGTTTTCCCATTAATCCATTTAAAAGTTAAAATTGTGCATGTTTTTCGTTGTAATAAGACATAAAAGCAATGGACATAATAAAATGAAAAAATTTACACTGAAACTTGTACGTCACGGGTTACTGCTTGACGTACATGAAAACTCATTACAAAATATTTTCCTATTTAAAAAAAATATAAATGGTAAAAGATTATCAAATTTCCAGCAGTTTTTGAAATACAGAAATAGAAAAATTGTTTTTACTGGTTTTATATAAAATATATATCATTAGCACGTTGTATCTCCTGTTGGTTTTTTTGCGGTTTAAGAAAGAAAAACATGATAATTTTTACTGTGAAATACTACTATGGGAAAACCATCATAACTATTGTTTTTTGTCAGAGGAAAATGAACTGAAGGGTTCAGGATTATAAGGGCACTAACTACATTTTAATGACTTTTCAGGAGAGCAAAAAAATAAAGTTTGTAACGTCAATACTTTTTACCACATGTGGGTTTTTGAAAACACATTTATTGGTTTTATAAGTTTGCAAAGCGTAAAACAAAATAGTGGATCATATTGTATGGGCAAACTTCATAAGAAGATATCTTTAACTCATTTTCTATGAAATGGCAGATAATACTCTTATATTCCTGAACCCTTCTATTTCTAAGTATCGTCTACAAAACTAACATTATTTCATACAAATATAAAATTACGATTTTTCCCCACTTGAACTCCCTTAAAGAAACGTTTCTGAAATACCAGATGATATGTAGCTGTTAGCATACGAGAACAGTTACTTTTCTGCACGTCGAAATTTTGAAACACGGATCTTAGACGGTAGCTGTGTTCACCTTGCAAATGATAAACAATTTTACCGTTCTTGCATGTCAGCACAGTATTGTTTATATGATGTTCCTGTAAGGTTCTGTGTACTGGTTATAGTAAAACAATGACTACATTTTAATGTAGTGTAATGTTAAATAATTAGCTGTCTTACATTGTGATATTTACATTGAAAATAATTTTCTTTAAACGGCTCAATTTTTTGGTCTTGTTTTCTGTCACAATATATTTCTCCCTGTGGAGCATGAAAACAGTGTTTATACTTTTGCTTTCAGTTTGCATGCACTGAAAAAAATACTTATTGGTCACCACAAAATATTTTGTTATTATATACCTTACCAAATTTTTTTGTAGTGACCACAAAAATTTGTTGCTATCCCCAATACATTTTGCAGTGACTACAAAAAAATTTTGTAACCACTACAAAAGTATTTTGTGAGGACCATATTGACAAAATATTTTGTAGCTACCACAAAGCCGTTTTTTTCTGTGTGTGATCCAACAGTGGCAGGTAATTTTAGCTGTACAGTATTATTGTTAATATACTTGTTGTACAGATACAGCCTTTTAAATTTAGTCTCATAAATATAAACGCTGCAGGTTCAATATTAATTGTCTTAACAGATTTTGGACGAGTGATAATTTTTAAATATCGGAAAGTGTTTCATTTGGTTTACGATTATTTGTTTTCCTGTGTACACTAGGAGCGAAGTGCATGTATCAAGTAAGAAAAAAATAGTTATATTTTTCGTGTTGGTAATTTTTAGTACTAATTATCGTTTTCTTAACAGGTACGTACATCTTTTTGGATCTAAAGGCGTCTTTGGTTACGACGAGCACAGAATACTGATGTAAGATGTAAGATCGGGAGTGTTGGGTGAGTCCAAACCTGCTTTTCCAATTACATGGTCATGCGTTGGTTTAGTGCTTTAGCTGCCTGTTGTATAATGCTCTGGTATATTGTGGAAATATTCCGCAGACTGTTTGCAAACGCTTAGACATCTAAGTTCATTGGTGCGATGAAAACAGAAAGACAAAAAATTAAAACTGCTCATGGTGCCTTTTGGAGTGGCCACTGCACTTGCCTGCTTGAAGTAATATATCTTTGAATTGATAGTTGTAATTGTTTTCATGAAATGTTTGTGAGGATTTTACAAGTTCTCGCGCTCACTTTCATGACATCCAATACAGAACATGTGTTTTATTTCATATCATAATCATTGAGGGATAAAATAAAATCTTCAATGAGTTGTGGTTCTTACAATTATGATTTTATCTATCAGCAAGTAGTTGCCTAAGAGTCAAATGATAATGCTGTGTTTCATAAATATTTCCAACATTGTTAGTAGGTGTGTTAATGAAAAGAAAATGGCAACAACGCTTATTTTTAACTTTTTGCGGAAAACTTGTTTCTGTCAAAGAATGATTTTTTTTAAGAACTGAAATTTACTAATTAAAACTTTTTTATCGTTTGTCAACAACAGTCATGATAAGTTTTCTCAGGCTATCCTAAAGTGAACATGATTGTTGATAATAAATGTTACATCAATGTTAGTAGCAGAAAATTCGTGTTCGTGATTAACTTTGTTAGTAGTATATAATTCCACGATGTTAACAAATTTGTTGACAACATTACTAGAATTTTCGTACTAATCACACAATATTATATAGTACTATTTTTGTTGTAAACATTTGCTATCTACATTGTTGTTGTTTGGTCACAAATCTGTTAGAAAAATTATGAATACTAAAACAAATTATCTGATTGATTTGGGCGTACATCGCAATATGTGAACTGTAGCGCAAGGTAAACAGAATTTGCGGTTTGATCGCAGATTAAACATTTTTCTTATGATAATTTCAGAAAAGCGAAAAATTAGCCAATGGGGACTGAAACATAACGTTAAGATGTTTGAAGTATTGCTCGAAAATAGCGTTTCAGTTTACGTGATCGTGAAATATGCATTTGTAGGTTTGAAAACAATACTAGCTTCAAACATTGCATGATAACACATTGAACATTTCTGTTGGTTATTTTTGTATTCACTGTTTGACGTGCCTTTAGTAGGCCTACATGTTGACAGTTCTTGCACTTTTGTTGTGTTTTTACGTGTTTAGTCTTGTATAAGTAGACATTTTGTATTCAAACTATAAACCTGAGATGTTCACTCAACAGTATATTGCAACACCTCCCTAGCCCGAGTTTGTAAACAGATGTTTCATTGCAGCAGACAGGGAGAATTGCAGAACAAATGTAGGGGAATGGTCTGAGACCAAAACTTACAAGACCTAAACATTATATATTTAGCTCTCGACCCTACACTACGCGGTTTACTCAGTGGGTAGAGAGACCTAAGTACTCATGAGACAAATCAGAAAGAAAAAAATAATAAAACAGGCACCAGTTGGAGTAATGGGCGTGTTTTGACTTAGGGATTTACGCATGAAACGAGGGACACAAAATAAATATTCAGAATAATTTTGACAGTTATTATGGAGTTAAAAATAGTGCTTGTTACCATATTACTGATTGTGGTCAACTAAAAAAGAAATAAATAAAATCCAAGCTTCTTGTAGATTACTATGGTACAATACTAATGGTCAACCAGCAAGCTGCCAGACAAACATCTCCACCAATATCATCAGGTTTCAAAAGAAATATTTCCTCTTCATGCAGAACATACTCAAAACATCATATTCAATTATTAATTAAAATAAAACTCTGGCATTGTATGTAGAACTTCTCATAACACTTGATTATTCATAACAATAAAAAAACAAAGATTAACTTACATATCTTTTTGCATAGCACAATTCGATACGAAACAAGAAATAAAATGAATGACATAGAGCAATTAACTGCATTTAAAGTTCGTGGTTGATAATAAGGTAGCTGTGATCTGACTTAAACATAAATTCAATACTATGACATTAAAAGAAACACAAATTATAGTATGTAAACAATAAATATAGATTTTAAGTAGTGAAACATCACCTTCACTTATCCACAGTTATTTGTTTTGCTAGCTCAAATATTTATCTTAACATTGAATCAATAAATAATTAAATAAACAGACCTGTTTTTACAAAATGTATGAGTTGCAAGAAAAACCTAAACAAATGCTAATCCTGTCACAAACCAAAATGTGACAATATACAGTAAATATCATCTGATACTAGCTGCTGCCTGTGACTTTGTTTGTATGGATTTAAATTATAATGCGATCTTATATTTAGTACGAGCACTCGACATACGTTGCAGTGCCTTTCAAAGACATAATTTGTTTGTGACTTAAATCTGTTTATTGAAGTACATTTGGATATCGAATATGTTTTTTCCTTGGTCTGATGCGTACACGTATAAATCAGGTTTCTAACAAGTTTTAAATAATTTTTTTATTTAAAACAAATTACGCAAAAAAACATTAGAAGTTTGTAAATGGTGCAAAATTATGTTAAGGGTAGTTTTAGAAACAATTTGTAAAATAAAATTTTTTTACTAAATTTTATGGTACCCCGTTCTGACCACCTCCCATTTATATAGATATTTTGTCAGAAACCATCGCGGGCGCGCGCACAACCCATCATCGGATGAATGGTACATAAACGCATACGTACAGACATATCTGACTGGCATACGTTAAATATGAAGATCAAGTGCCCGAATAACTTTCACGGTTCACTTAAGTAATTACTGTGTAAAACACACAAATGTTGACGGTGTAGGATGCCCGGACAGTAACGGTCGCGAAATCCTCGCGTGCAATATCCACAGCGCATCAGAAGCAAGGGCAGACATTCCAGCGCCCAAGTAGACGGTCCGTGACGATCTGCATCCGCCCGATAGATAGAATCGTCCCCTTCTAGACGGTTCTCCTCTGGGGTAATGGGCTAGAAATATATGTTTTTTTTTTCTGCAGCCGAGCATGCGTCACCCTCTCCCCTCCGTGTCGTTCTCGTGGAGCCGGAAGTTTATGGCCGAGGAATGTCTGGAGGGAGGGGAGTACGAGCGCCGAGACGCCTGCCTCGTCCTACCTAGTCGTCGAGCAATGTGTAGAGTTTCGGCCAGTTGGCTTTTGTTCGACAACTGTTCAGCGTATCCGAGTGGTGTATAAAGGGCGCGGTGTACCGCAAATTTTCGTCACCATGTTTTTCTTTTTATATTTGTACCAGTTATTATTATTATTTTTCTACTATTTTAGACACAAAATGTGACTAAATTTTTCTCTTATAAAATTTTTTTATCTCACTTAGTTTTTGCGTAATGGCGCGTTAAAGCCAAAATTTGCATGTTTCCATTTTAAGGACGACACTAAAACCTACTCACTTACGAAACTGAAAAAAATTCACAGTGAATAACGATGTTGTAGGCTACAAATTCAGCTGTGCTAAACTACGATACACAATTTTTTTTGTATTTAAAAAAATATAGAATTTTTTAAATTTTAATTTAAAATTTCAACATTTTTATTTACATGCAAAACATTTTTATTCTTAGTTTTTATGTACGTGACATTGTAGCCTGCGACGTCTTTATCCACTGCGAATTTTTTCAGTATGGTATGTCAGTTGGTTTTAGTGTCGTCCTTAAAACGGAAACCTGCAAATTTTGATTTTAACAAGCCATTACTCGAAAACTACGAAAGATAAACAAATTTCATAAGAGCCCAATTTTGTCATATTTTCTGTCTAAAACAATAAGAAAAATATCTGGTAGAATTTTTTCAATGCCTTATATGTGCATATCTGCAGCTCTGCTTCGTATTTGTGTAGAAGCGTCACTTAGTTGTCTGTGCCAGTCTGGACAAGTTTACTGCGACACCACAGTCTGTGATTATCGGGTAGAGAACCCTAGACGCTGAGTTAAAAACACCCAATCAATTATGGAACATATTTGTAGAGCCACGATTTTATGGCGAAAAGATTTTTGCAACATTTGGTTTCGTTGCGTCATGTGCACACCTGCAGCTCTGCTATATCGTCTGTGATTGGATGATTTTACTCTCACTGGCCTTGGCAAATTATAGACGTACGGAGTCACAATAATCTTATTCTGATTGGTACAATCAAATGAGAAACGTGTCTGAACAAAGACACGCTGCCAATAACATTGAAACAGAACTGCCAATGTGCACGAGAGACACTGAAACAAAGTGGGGCAAAAATCTTTTCGCGACAAAATCGTGGCCCTACATATTTGCATGTAAGTGAAGATATTTTGGGTCTTTAGCTGGTCAGGGAGGGGTGATATGGTATGTAGCAGCGCCGGAATGAGTGAGGGAGGAAATGGGAGATCCCCGAAGATAACTTATGGTATAGTACGGCACGATTCCCACGTGCGAAAGTCCGGGACCGACCCCGCCGGGAATCGAAGATAAAGGAAGGATGTGGGTATCTATTATAATTCATGTCGAGTTTCAGGATACTCGGCATTCAGTAAAGAATGTAGTGAATAACTTTTGAGTTGCTTCTTCAACGTGTAATCTGTCGCCAGTCGACAAATGGCAACCACAGTGTCGCTATTGTAGTATAATTAGCCTAAATGTCGGAATGTATGTCTGTCTGGTAGGTTTTATAATGTCGGCGTTGGTGGGCGGGGAAAGTAGTAGACTGTTTTTCAGCGGAAGGGACCGAAACGATCAGGTTGTATTGATTTATGTATTCTGATGAAAACCGGAGGCGTGTAAGATCGAGACGAGGTCGCCTGATTACGGTTCACTTGTGTCCGAGCCTGCCGGGTAGAAAACACTGCATTCACATCTATTTTTACTCCTTATAAGTAAACTTGACTAGACACGCTTTGTGTTCGTAGAATTAGGGCGGGGTATCTGAACTGTTCATTTATACAGGCTGTTGCATGGCAATATTTTGGGAGGTCAGTCCTCGGGTACATAGGAGCAAACAGTGTTATATGAACGTACAAGTACAAAAATGCACAGTTTCTGTAACAAATTTCACAGTACATGATTTGTTACAGTGTAAAGCACGCTGGCTAGACAATGTTACTGTGTAATGCCATCACAGCTATTATTAGTTGCTACATACACTGTAAAAACATTTTTGTACTATTACAAAGAAATTTCTTGGAAACCCAGTTGCCAAAGAAACTCCTTGTAAAACTACAAAGGTTTTCCTTGTAATAAAATACAAAGTATATGTTTGTAAATTTACAAGGACTAGCCTTGTAGCTGTACTTTCAGTAAGGAAAATAATACAATTAATTGTTCATTGCACTTCGTAAATAACACTGAACTTATTTATCAAATAGTTTTTGAATAAAGGACGTACACGTGAATTTTTTTCTTCAAAATAAACTCGGGAGGTGCTAAGTTTCGAACCACTCTCCCCATGCTTAGAATCTACACACTTTACTTTTGTATCTTTTGAACTTTATTTATTTGTATACATTCAATTTGCATTGCAGTAATAATTCATTCTTTTAAAGCACGCAATTAATATAAACATTCGTTTCATTCCAGAAAAAATACTTATTCAGAGGATGTGATATTTGCATAGGTAATTTCCGGCGAACTTACGATTTTTGTAGGCTACACATTTTTCTAAGTTTTTTTGCAAGCAAAATCCTTTTAACATTATAAACTAATATTTTTACAAGTAAAATTTTTCAACATTTACACAAGTTTGTACAACTTCGAAGAAGTGTCTTGTCATATTTTACAAAATAATTGACAGTGCAGGAACTGTCGGTATAGGTACAAAGAATTCCTTTGTAGTATTACAACTTTTACCTTTGTAACTTCATAAAGTAATTATTTTATGTAACTTCATAAAGTAATTATTTTACAAAGAATATCTTTGTACTTTTACAAGGATTTGTTAAAGTACAAAGAAAATCCTCGTAAATTTTACAAAAATTTTTTAGAGTGTATCAGGCGAGTCGTATTTAACTGCGGGTACGCGCTGTCCGATGTAGCATTCCACAGTAACATCATTATGTCCACGTGCTATGAACTCTACGTCATGTGATCTGTAGTAAAAAAAACTGTGCATTTTCGGACTTGTGCTCATGTAACATGTCCTCTGAATAGGATTATTGTTTTCCCAAAATATTGACATAAGATCTTGTAACACGCTGTATAGTTGCGTGTACTTAACATTCCAAACTACGCGCATCGTGATAGCCCAACTCAGAAATAGTTTTTGATCGTTCTGTACTTTGCTTGTTGAACTGCTACAGTATTCAGACACAAATGTTTTGGCTTGATATAACATCTCAATTTAAAAAAAAAAAAAAAAAAAAAAAAAAAAAAGTGAACATAAGGATTGTTATTGCACATTTCCACAATTCCGTAGTGCAAAATATCGTCAATTCATGAAACTATACTTGAAAATAAATACGTCATGTATTTTTTTATGTGGATTATATTATATATGTTTTTGCCGCGGTTAATTTCCCACGCCAGTACATTTACGGTTTTGACATGTCATCAAATCTATAGCGGTTTAAATATTTTTATATTATAACAATAATCAGAGAAACTGTCAACGAATTAAAATTTATTCAGTGTGAATTCAATGTGATGAATGTTTTGCAGTAAAACAGCTGTATCTGTGTGAACCTTTCAGTATAAATATAACTGTGAATTTTGCAATACCTGAGACATTGATTTGAATGTTGAATTTGTGCTCGAAATTGATGCTGGCGTCACCTTGCGTCACACCGAGGGTGTACTTTATCTAATCTCTCTGAAAAAAATTAAAGATGATGATCTTGCTGTAAGTCACGCAGTTTTTTTACGAGATATAAAATTTTAGAAATATGCAAGTTTTGAAAGTGAATATAGAAAAACAAGAAAAGAACAATAGTTTGTTTAACAAATTTTCACTGTTTTTATCAAACTAATGTACGAAATTTCTATGTCACAGAAAATGACTCTGTAAACATCTCTGGAAATATTTTCGTAACCTTTACCGAAGTTAATTTATTTATATTAACTTCGATAAACGTGCTGTTTTCAACGATGAATTTTGCATTGATGAATGTAAAACTTCCTAAAGGCTGCTCACAAAATAAGATATTTGATACGTGGACGCTGTATAAAATTTTTGACGTCTAGTTTATGCATTATGACATGTCAAAATAAAAACTGACTGAACTCTTTGGGAACTTACGCATTGTACCAGTTCATGCCAGTGCAATACAAAAAATTAACCCACTAACATAAATGTACACCTATAACTGAAAGTAGGTGGTGTCAAAACTCACTTAATAAAAACTAATTTTACACGCGGAAATTTCCCCTCAACAACAAAAAAAAAAAAAAAAAACGCAGGAAATATAAGGAAATCTCTCACGCATTCACATTTTTTTTATAAAGTGCTCGAGTAATGTCAAGAGTTCATATCAAGCACTTAAGGCTTCTGCCTACTTCGGTGCGCGGCGGGAGCAAGGATAGGGTTTTACATGTTAAACTAAATTCCGTGTAGCTCTGTCACCCTTTGAGATATCGCTTTCGGATAGAAACCATTTTCTGCATTGATAAGAGGAGAATACTGCGACGTAAACGAAAATGTGAAAATAATTTTATGAATACAGGGTTTGGAGTGTTTAATCGGCATGAAAACTCTTATTTGCTCATAGTTTTCAGGGTATTGATATAACTTGCTAAAAGATTCCGTAGCAGTGTGGGCCGTATCGTACTGAACAAAAAAGTCAGTGGTGGCATATATGTAGGTTTGAAAGTGACTGAGATATTTAGGGATATAATTTAACCTGTAACGCCCTATCCTTGCTGCCGCCGGAGCTCTGAGGTAGGCAGAAGCCTTAATGGCATCTTGTATGAGTATATCCGTAAATGAAGTAGTTTTTAATACGAGTTCGTAAAAAAACGTAAAACTTATATTTGCAAGTTTAACGGTTTTGTTACAAATATAAAATAACTGTTTTTGTTGCCGACTTACTTTAATTCAGCATGTCTAGTCGCTTTTAGCCTGTCAATGGATTTACTGTTTTGTGTATGCCTTTTCCGTGGTAAATTATCCATTATGATGGTTATGGCGTGGTTTTACCACTGCGTTTCTGGAGTGGCTTCTACTTTCGCTGCCGAACGACATATATGTTTCTCGCTGTTACAAAGCTGACCGCCTTCTCATTTACATAATGTTGTTATTAAAGCACGGGTTTACACTGTCCACTTTTGCTTGCAGCAGTCTCGCATAAACAATTACGTATTTCCAAGCATTGTCTTTGTGCCGACTTGCCTGTAATTTGCTCGTTGCAACTTTGTGAAATTTAAATGGTTAATAGCAATAATGGGTTTTATACTATAGCCTATTTTGCTGTTCCGAGTCGGCATTTATAAGAAATGACCTACATAATTGGTACGCTTGCTTTTTGAAATAGAATTTAATCACTTAACCCGCTCAGGCTAAAATGCCGACACAAATGCCGTAGACTGGGTTTACTGTTAACAATTAACCGTTTGTCTATCAGCTTTAATGTGTTCTAAATAAATACTATGACAATGCTCAATGTGCTAGTCTTTAAAGTAGCTAGTCACGTGTATGTCTAGTAGTACTAGTGACAGTTCGAAAGAACAACCTATGGCTGCTATTGGAGGAAACTGCCGAACATTTAAAATGCACGCATGTTAAAATGCTGCGATTAAATTCAGGTTAACTAGTCTATTGCAAGGTTCTCCTAAGGAATACGCGATTCTTATATATATTTATTTATTTTAGTCTAATTAGTATTTGTCAGTAAATGAGGTAATTTAGTGAAGGATTTTCGTTGACAAGTAATGTTTAGTGATTTTTGCAATGGGAGTGTTCCAAGTGGGGAAAAATACAATTTTATATTTGTATGAAATTTTGTTTGTTTTATAGACGCCACTTGAGAGTACATTATCCTCTTAACAGAAAATAATTTAGTGTGTCCAGTTTTCTAATAACGGCATTTCAAAGTTAAAGTTTTCATATTTTTACTTCATACAAAACGTGACAACCAATAAATATTATGAAATGAAATAATTCTCATTGTTACTACATGCCTCGAACTACTGCTTAGAAGTATTTAAATACTCATTGCAATTTTTTTTTTAATTTAAAGAAGTTATATAATTTTGCAAATGTTTTGTTACTTTATCAATTTTTTTAATACAAAAATATTTTATAATGGGTTTTTTTATGCTTCTAGCCGTACACCGTGACATGTAATTTTGATGTAATTTATTCAATTTCATTATTTTAACTGCTTTTCAAGTTCTTTATGAAGTAAAAATATGCGAATTGTGATTTTGAAATATCATTATGGGCAAATATACTCTCAAGTAATGTCTACAAAATGGGGGGCCTATTTTTTACAAATATAAAATTATGATTTGTTTCCCCATTTAAACGCCCTTAAGTGTTTGATTAGATACACGCCATTGGTAGTGACTGTAGAAGAGTGGCAGAAAACCTCTCGTAACTAAGCACGAGATGATATTGTGGGCTTTACGTCTCGCCGATAGCGAGTTCATTAGAGACGGTGACACACAGCTTGGTACAATGACAGGAGCTGGGAGAGGAGTCGGCAATGTTCTTTGTTAAGGAACCATCCCAGCATTCTCCTGGAGTGATTTCTGGAAAACATTTCTACCGAAATCAGGATGGCCGGAACCGGGGATCGAACCCGGGTCCTCACAAATGCGAGTCCAACGTGTTACCGTTGCGTCACCTCGCTCTGTACTAAGCGGGAGAAAACGAGGAATAAAAAAATGTGAAGAATCAAGCGAAGGAAGCCAGATATGGCGTAGTCAACGAACGTACAAATAATTCCGAAATAGGATTAATGTTTTTTATGCTTAGTTCTTTTACGTAATTGGGTTTTCTGTGACTTGGCAACACTCACCACAATGAAGTGTGCGTTTAGAGTTATTTGACGATGATGAAAAACAATCTACATCAGACACGATACCTTCTGTGCAATTGGCGCGTAAGTATTGCGTTGGAAGAGGATAGGTACACAGGTACATACATTGGGATCAGAAAACAATTATGTCTGCAAGAGTTAGGAAGTCAGTAGAGAAAGAATATCTACAATCCTTGGTGAGAATTTTTTTTTTTTGCGTCTTTGCGATCAAATATTTTGCCGCTGACGCTTTCCTTTGGCGTAAACTTTTGCACTGGTATAGAAGTTCAATAATTATGCCAATATAGATAATCATAAACGCAACACACTAGCAGCACATTGATTCAGGGTTGGTTAAAAAAAAAAAAACTGTATATTAGACTTTCAAATTCTTGAAAGTTTTTATAAACAAAGATATTTACCGTTACATTATGTACCAAATCCAGTCATGCACTCCCATTGCACAGTTATTTCGAAGATAAAATCTTCTTAGTTAGAAAGTATCACTTGCAGTTATTTATGTTGCAATACTGTTGTGAGGTGTACAAAAGAATATTTTAACCCGTGTTCCAAATATTTGTATTATTAGTAGTTAGGTTTTGTTCGTTTGGGATGCTGTAAAATATTTCGTAGTTAGTAAGTTCATTTTATACTAAGTACCAAATACTAAACAGTTGGGATGCTGTAAAGTATTTCGTAGTTATCAATTCATTTTATACTAAGTACCAAATACTAAACAATTGGGATGCTGTACAGCATTTTGTCGTAGTTAGCAAGCTCATTTTATACTAAGTAACAAATACTAAACAACAGAATGCGTCATTATTTAGTATACTAATTTGTTTGGCGTGACGGTTTTAAGTACTTGTTATGAAACGGCGTTATTCCTTTTTCGAGCTCTAAGCGTTTTATTGTATGAATGTATCGAGAGAAGCGCGTTACGTAATTGTTAAATGTGTAAGATTTCGTGACAGCGCTTTGTACTACTACGACTAAGCTCGTGCCGCTTAGGAAGTGCTGACAATAATTAGTTGAAATGTTTAATTAATTAGCGTGTGTGTGTGTGTGTGTGCATACAGATGTAGGCTGTCTTGATGGAGTAACCGTATAATAAACACACCACATGAGTCCTAGGATAAATTGGAGATGAAAATGTAAGTGGCAAAATGTTGTACGACGACATTTATACGTGCAAAATGTGGCAACACTGCACGGATAGTGTCTCCTCTTGCGCTCCACTTCTAAGTATTAGTTTGTGTTTCGTCGAGTAAACGTAGAATAATGTTTGGGTTTGCTCAGTATTTTAACCTACACCGAAAATATGCAGGTGAGAACAGTAGTAGTAAGATAAGTAAGATATATGTGGTGGTGTAAGAGTGGACTAACTACAGTGCTGTGTTGTCATACAGTGCATGTAAAATGTAATCATACAACATATTGCCACTAACATTTTCGTCTGCAATTTAGTCCAGGATTCGTGTGGTCTGCTTATTATGCGTTTGTTTTTGTGCACTCTGTGCGTGTGTATATATGTGTGTACTTATATATAGAGAGGCTATACAGTATGTACACATATTAGTTCATATAGGTAACCATTAAGGCCGTGCTCTTTAGTTTCTATTTTTTGCAATATTTTTATACTTAAACGAGAGAGGATATCAAAAATCTCTCTGGCTGTTTTGTTGAATGTTTTTTACCGCTACAGTTAATTTTCTCAAAGTAAGAAATTATAAGGTTTCGACTAAAAAGTAAGTTAATCAGAATTTCGTTAATTTCATAATTAGCTAAAACCATAGCGTATACTGCCTTGAAAAAAAATCAGTCAACATCGAGAAGACGATTTAGAACAAAACTGTCCGACAGATTTGTGATATCTGCTCTCGTTTAGGCGTAAAAAATTAATATCGCTTAAAAAGTAGAAACTTTAGATAGAGGCCGCACGATTTTTCGCGAAAATAATTCTGCAACAGTTCGTTTCGATGCCTTACGTGCACATATGAAGATGTGCTTCATGGTTATCGGCAGAATGTATTATTGCACAGATGTGGCTCATTTGACTGTGCCAACATGAACAAGGTTACTGCGGCACCACACGTCTGTGATTAGCGGGTAGAACCCTAGACGCTGAGAGTTCAAAACAGCCAATCACTGACCATGAAGCTGGGCTGTATATGTGCACATAAGACATTGAAACAAACTGTTGCAGAATTATTTTCGCGGAAAACCGTGGGCTCTAATTATAGAGCATGGCCTCAAGGGGCCCGCCTCGTTGCCATAAAATCACACTGCAACGCGTTTGAAGAAAAAGTTTTACACCGAAACTAATACACGTGTGTTCACGCCGTTTTTCTACGAAAAGAACACACACTTCAGACGACTGCCCTTAAGTACGTTCAAGACAACACACGTATTAGAAATCCCCTTTTAGGGCGCGTCAAAATGGCTCAAAATGTGATTTTCGGTCTGCTATAGCGGAAAATATACTAGCCGAATACATATGAAACCACTTAAGGGTAGTGCATTGGACTTTAGTAAAGTGATTTCGTAAATAAAACAATTGGGTCCCATAGGAAATTTGTTTTTTCGCGAAGACTGCACGCCTTAAGCGTAGACGCGACGCACCGTTTTATGGCCCATACGACGTCGCCCTTAGCACCATACCTCATTCACACAAACACATGTGCCACGAGGCGGGCCCCTTAAGTGTAACTTAAAAATGGTACGGTCATCTATTTTCTAGTACGAGACGTGAAAGCTATATCTTGTCTTTTTTTTTATCATACATGTAATTTAACTTGTTTTAATGTTTGTTCGCAACAGTATTACAATTTTTTCTATTAATTTGCAATAAAAATAATTTCATCGATAAAAAAACTGGCATACACAATACTATATTTCAGTTCCCAAAATTATTGGCTATACCGTTGTAAAATACGTATGTAGTGAACTTAGCATTTTTCTATGCATTAGCTTGTCAGAACGGTTGATATTTTATCTGTAGCTTAGCATTAGCGTGACCGGTTTAACTTGGTTGGTTAGCACGTGCTTACTCTCGAAGTGGACGAACAACTCGGCAGTGCTGTTCACCTTGTAGCTTGGAGTTACGAATCACGGGACTTGGACTGTACATCTCAAGAGTTGTTTGTTCTTTCCTTTACTCGGCTGTTGGCCGGGATAATTGTTGACTGGCATTGCAGTTTACTAGGATAGTTAACAACTGTTACATTGTCCTCAGAGGCTTATGTGTGTAGGCCTACCGGATCCGCGTTTGCGACGCGAAAACGAGGGAGCGATGAATGTCAAACTGCCACGCTCGACGAGAACCACACCGCCTGTACACGTGGACGCGCTATACTGGTGTGCAGTGTTTTCGTAGTGCTATGTTGTTAAGGGACTTAGCTGTGCCCCTTCAGTTTTATGTGCGGATAGTTTGTAGTAGAGGTCAACGTACGCTTATAGTTTGTGTCTTACGAATCCAATTGGTATTATTGTAGTTACAGCTGTACCACGTAAAATAAATACCATCCTTTCGAGACTTTAGTACTTAAACATTTTTTTTTCTTAAGGTTGTTCGCAACAAATTGAGTACCGTTTAGGTTCCACCAAATTCTTACTTTCGGAGTTTCTCTCTTTCCGCCAATTAATATAAAAATGGCCACTGACTGAACTAATAGCGCATTGTAGTATATTTCAGTGCTTTTGAATGTTAATGTATTTAGTTTTTTGTGGTTAATGTCTGTAATGCCTACACTACCGGTCTTCACAGAAGAATACAAATTTTGTTTGTTTTTGGACATTTTGGTTGGCCATCTTTTCTTGTGGTAATTATGTCCAGTGATAGCAGCATATGTTGTGTTGCCCAGTACTTTATACACTACTGTGTCATGGTAACGTGAAAACAATTGAAGATCTTCTTTTAAAGAATAATTACCAAATAATTTGCTTTATTGTGATCCCGGCCATTTGATTTTTGAATGCGGAAAAATGTATTAACTAGGCCTACCATCTTCTGCCCGCGACTTAAATTTCGCGTGGTTCTAATTTTTTTAATGTCGTAGGCCTAAATTGTGCAGCATGATGTAAAGGTTATGAACGACCGTCTTAGAAACATTTTTGAAATATATAATTGTTCACTTAAATTTTTGGGATTCCCTGTTTTATCCCCTCCCCTCCTCGCCCTCGTTATATATGTATATAACTATACATAATTTGTTTTGACAAAACTTCGCGAACGCACGCACAACATACCAAAGTTTTTCATTGCAATCGAATGAACGGTATGGGAACTCATACGTTACGGATACATTATATAAAATGTATTACTGTTTGTTAACACGAGACAAAAATATACGAATGGACTGAAATGGAACCCAACAAGCATAGCTAAATATTGCTCACTTCACCGTAAATAGCAAGGCCTGAACGTTCCAATTGCATCTCCGTATCTTGTATGGATGTATTGTCAAGAGTTATTTTTGTGGGCTTTTTTCCCCAAGTCGTAAATTGACACCTCCGCCGTACAACGTTTACAAGTCTGTGTCGTGTTTGTCGCGCACAGGTCAACATCGAGACTCCCTACAGCTTTCTTTGACATTTTGACATTCATCTTTCGTTCCTTTCCATTCTGGTGTGCAAATACCGTGAAAGGGTGGCCCATAAACGCTCCACTTCTTCAGCAAAGGTCAGGGCAACGTCCTTCATCCACGGTAGCAAAGGGATGCCTTTTAATTAAAAATCCCGGTTGTTTTATAAAAGACGAAAATTAAGGGTGCCTCATTCTTGGAGTTTCATGGCACAAAAACTAGCAAGGCAAAGGGTGTCACTAATATGTACGAGCACTGAACTAGTGTGTTGTTAACCGATATCATTAGTTTTTCACTGTGTTATTTAGTCGAAACTGTTCATCTATAGACTCGATGGAAAACAACTTAAAATCGGAAAATATAGTAACTGATTCCAATTTGGAGTAAAATGCCGGAGGTAACGCAGTTATACGAAGGCACGTCTCTGAATGTATTGACGTGAAGAAGTAGTGTGTTGGCTAACCCAGGTGGGAGTGACGAGGTTAGTTCACTCCTCGAAATCTCGGGATGCCTTTGTTACTTGCCCCTAAGATTTTCAGTGTGCTCGAGGTTTCCTGCTTCGCATCACTTGCGCAGGTATTCATTGGAAGACTACCGATTGATATTACAGTTTTTAACCTTTCTGTCTGCTGAATATGAACATACCATAACTAAGCAGTCTGTAACTTGGAAGGGGCCGCAGTTGGCGAAGTGGCTAGAGCACCGGCTCTCAGCAAATCAATACGGGCTCGGTTACCGAGGGGCCGGACCCCGATTTATCGCATATGAGTTACCTGGCGGAATTTATATTAGTCGGTGGGTTTTCTCGGGGTACTCCAGATTGCACCGCCTTTCGCATCCCGTCACTTCGCCATCTTATGGCGTCATTTCATGCCGTCCTTCGGCTGATGCTTGTGGGACGACCGGTCTTAAAATCTGCATTCGGGTTCGATACCCTACTCCCTGGGGGGTCCCCCCATCTTACGGTATTTATTTAACTTGTGACTTGGAGAGCATCAACAAACCATATTATTCTCCGCCTGCGGTTTAGTAATTATTCGTAAGGTTTACGGCATCGCAGTGAACGTCTAGTTTTCTTTTTGTTACAGTTTCCGTGCATTTCCACCGAGTAAGTGTTGCAGTGGTAGAAAACACCTTTAAGGCTCGGTTTCAGTCGCCATAAAAATTCATTTTATTATTTTTTCGCTTTTTTTTGGAATTCTAAGAAGAAAAATGTTAAATATGTGATTATACCTCAAATTCTATTTACCTCCCACTACAGTACAGACCTTGCGGTTTAGCTGTTCATATAATGACGCCGCAATATGTGTGGCAAATTGTTTTATATTCATAATTTTCCCGACAATTTGCGACCTAACTATACCTTATACTGTATCCATTCCAAGGTTGCAGCAGAAATAAACAATGTCACAGGTGAGCTCTCGATCATTGGTTGCCGGGTTAGTTAACAGTGTCGTTGCGACAGGAAATAGGTCCTACGCTACATTGCTGTGTTTTACTTCAGGATAGGTAATTTTATAGTTTTGTTGCGTTTTTTAATCCTCTGTAATATAATATCACTCTGTGCGCATGAAATACAATACGTGCATGGAATGTATTAACTACGACTTAGGCGACGACGCCACGTCCATCGTGATTCCATTTCCTCCACAGCGAGGCGCGGTTCCGTTTCTCCACTTGTCGCCAGTCGACAGCTCGCGAGACACGCGGAGGTGGTGCGCCGGTTTGTTGCACAGCCAATGTCGTTCAAGCGCGGGAACAGGCGGAGTGACACAAGCTGCAATCTTGGAATGGATAGAGTATAGTAGCTCTATTGCCGTGCATGTATTGTAGCTGAAGGTAAATAGAATTTGCGGTATAATCGCCGATTCAACAATTTTCTTCTCAGAATTCCAAAAATACGGAAAATAATATGACGACTGAAACCGAGCCCTAAGAACTTGCGTTCGGGAGGTCCCTGGTTCTTTTTTTTTTTTTTTTTTCCGACCGTGTTTTTCTCATTTCGGGCACGACTTTTCAAATTCACTACAGAGGAATGTTTGTTGGTTTCTCACTACAGGCCATGGCCGCTTTTTTTTTAATACTTATTCTCTGAACCGTTGGTTCTGGCTCTCACATCGCTGCTGTCGAAACTCCTACACCATATATACAGGTTGCCAGGCAATTTGTGGCCCAAACTCCTGGATGTGATTCCTCATGAAAAAGTAAACAAACATTATGCACTACACTTCCAAGACAAGAGAATGTTAAGGGAGGTATGAACCCTTCAAAATCGAGTTTAAAAATAGTGTTTTGTCAAAATATTAAAAAATATTAGGATTTAAATTACGATTCTGTGGTGATGTTTAGTGTTCTTGAGATCTTTGTCCTGTAAAATACTTTTCCTGTCAGGTTCTGTAAACATTTCACGTTGTTTATTTGAGAAGTACATGGTAAGGAAAAATGTCCTCTTGCTGCAAGTGCCTAGAATGCACAGTTTACCAGAAACTGTAGTTGTGAAAATAACAAAGCATGATATGTAGGCAAAAAGTGCTACTTCCGCCAAAAGAGTTTCTGTACTAGCTCCGTGCTTTAGGATAAATGCATTCTTTAATGCATTGTTTATAAGGTTGTCGCAAAGTTCATTAAATTAAAGTTAAAAAAAAGTAAAATAAAGTAAAACAAATAATATGTTGACTCGGTAAGTTTGGCAATAAATTTGGTTTTGCTGTATTTTTACAAAATTTAATTTTTTTAGAGAAAAATCAGTGAATTTCATAAACATCATAATATCCCTTGAGTAGAACATTCTGAAGAATTGCAACATTTTCTGAAATGTTTTATTTATTTGTTTCACTGAATGAGAGAGAAGTTATTTTAAAAGACGATTATGCGACACACGTTGTTTAGGAAATTCATAGCATTTTCTCTTTAAAAAGGCATTTTATAAAAACTTTGCAATGTCCAATTTGTTGGAAATTTACCGCGTCGAGCCAATTTTTTGTATTGCATTTTCATGAAAGCACGGTGCATGCACAGACCAACTATTTGTCGGGAGTAGCACTGTTTGCCTACATACCAGTTATTGAATTATTTTTACAGCATATGTTGTTTCCATTATTATGGTAAACAGTGCATATTAGGTGCTTGTAAGACCGTGTTCTTTACGGTGTTACGTTCGAATAGACATCACGAAATGTAATAAAAAAAAAACTGGCGGCTAAGAAATTCTATTCAATGTGGTGTTTGCAACCCTATTTTTTTCACGATCGGGGGAGGTGTACAGGCTGAAACTTTTACAGAATAAAGATCACAATAACGCTTAACATCACCTACAGAATCACAATTTAACTTCTAACAGTTTTTTTGACGAAATACTATTTTAAACTCGATTTTCGAGGTCTCAAACCTCCTTTAATATGCACCTGTCTTGAAAGTGTCTTAAATAATGTCCGCTTACTTTTTCACGAGGAATCACCTCCCGGAGTTTGAGCTATTAATTTCCTTACATCCTGTATATATAACCTCGCTGTCGATAAGACGTTTAGTCCTACACCATACACTTAATATGTGTGTGTGTGTGTGATTATATATTATTCCACAGACTACATTTCATTCTATTCCGAATTGCAAAATAATAAGCACGATGTCTTAACAATAACATTCCCGTCCTTGTTTAAGATTGGCACAATTGGCGCATGTGGAATAGTTTCGTATAAAATAAACGTATTTTCCCGCGCATTACAACGCATTAGAAGCGCGCCTGTACGGAAAGTTGTTAACTAACCATTCCAAGAAAGAAACTGTTGCATTGAAGTTGTGTTGCGAAACAGTATCTCCGCAATTTCCATTAAGTTTGGAAACGCGTGAAATTTTTCCTCGTGTCTTTGCATCCCGTCGCTGTTATGTACTCACTTCATACACCTTCGCCAGCACATAAGACCTTGTTGGTAGGAGATCGCAAAGGGTCATTTAAGACTATTCAGGTGTGAAATCCATAATGTTATATTTGCATGAAATAACATTAGTTTTGAAGACGTTTCTGGTCACTACATTTCTTTCCTTTGGGTCGTACTTAGATAAGAAAAAAAATCATTGGTGGCATATATGTATCGACAGGTGACCAACCAAATTGAGTTAAACATAAGATGTGAATGTGAATTTCCTATCCGTACCTCTGCTTGGGGTTAGGGGTAAGTTGCGCCGTATTTAAAACCAAGATTTCTTCAACATGGATCAGTAGGCTAAATTAATTTTATTAAATACCTGCAATACATACCATCACTAGTTTAATGATAAACCAACAATTATTATTTTTTAAACCACACAACAGGGATATTTAACAGTAAATAAATTTAACAACAAATCATCAATAACCAACTTAAATAATACGTGCGTTTAAAACCGGGCCCAGTGCATGCAGTAAAACTAACATGTCACCCCGTTGTTTAGCTCATAGTAGAGTTTCCAGGTTTTCTACGAGTGTTTTCATCTTAGAGAGATTTGACTGGAGTTCGGAGTAATCGCCCGCTATCCTTACTCACCTGAGCTTGCTTTCAGAAGTAAACAGACGCATTAGTGCTGTGTTTACGTCATCGCTGTATAGGAGTGCGGCGTAAACAGGCAGCCATAGCTATCTCGGGGGGACGTGTCTCATGTTGTGTACGTGCCAGTTAACTGCGCGTTTGCTAATCCCGAGCATTATCTACACCATACACGGAGCTCTGTGGAACAAAAGCCACGTTTGTTAATGGCCCGCGGGGCTGAGCCGTTGCTGAGTTCAGACATACGGTGTGTACGACACAGCCAGGGTCGCGTTCATAGGGCCAGTAGCCCAGGAATCAAAGACCATTTTCAGCCAAAACCTCCAAAAAATTTGTCCAAAGCTGAAATTTGGCTCACTTGCAGAGTCGAGCATGCTTAATAACATATCAAAACTTTACCGCTCAAATCCGCGTGCGTCACAACGAAATCGTGCAACAAAGTCATAAGTGACGCGTTAGTGCAGCGTTATACTAAACTGCCGCCATGAGGCGTAAATTTTACCGAACAATTAAAACAAATAGTTCAAAATAATCTAGAAACTCTGTTCTACGTAAATATGTTAAGAAATACCTTAAAAAGTTAAGTTAACTATACACCGTAAAACAACAAAGTGAAGTAATGTATTATTTTATCAATGTTGTGGAAATTCGACAACGATTACCAGCAAAACTAAACTTCTGCGTGAAAAACACGCCCAGTATATTTTGTTGCCCATTTTTTCAGCTTTCTATTGGTATGTCAGTGAACAAGTTAGCGTATTTCGTTGGATCACTAGAGCTGTCCAAGCGTCGCAGTGTACCAGGTTCGGCGTGGCGGACAGGTCAAGCAGCTAACACAGAATAGGTACGTGTATTTCCGGGAATTCCAAATGTCTAGGGTTACAAACATGCCTACTTAGGCACACAAAAGCCTTCTGTTTAGTCTGTATCGATTCTCGTCAGATTTATGACAGGTTACTGCATTTTCGGTGGCCGGTATCTCAGTGAACCTAATTTCTCCGAGAAAATTGTAAAAACTTCTCGGCAATATTTTTAAGAGTATTTTATTTTCACAATATGTCATTTACAGAAAAAATAAGAGAACATACTAGTACCTGAAGCTCTGTAAAATTAATAGGCTATTTTCTTTGTATGTGGGAATTAGGATATTTCATACAGTGCGTGTGAAGATCGGTTAAGTCGCAGGTTACTTCTGAAGGATTATGCACAGCGGTGAAAAAAAAATTGTGAAACGTACAAAGTGAGTGTAAAAACTATAGAAATGGAGATTATTTCTTTATAGCAACTTAACCTGTTGCACTGAATAAAGACTGTTGGGCTACAAAGTAAAATAATTTTGTACGTTTACGACAAACGTTTTGGGAAGACGTTTCCAAAAAAAATCTGCGAGTTTACAAAAATATTGTGAACTTTATATAATGCGTATCGATATACAAATATGCATGTTTAATTTAAAAAATGCATACTTATAAATAATAAGTGTCCATTTACAAATAAATTTTTGTACATTTTACAATAATTGGTTGAAATGACACCAAACATTTTTTGGAAACCGTTTCCCAAGATTTTTTTTGTAAAAATACAAAATAATTTGTTAAATATGACAAGCTTGAAGGTTATTTTGTTTGATATCAAACACTGCTCATAAAAATATGTCTCACTATTCTTCACAGGCATTTGGAAAATTTAGACCGCTTTATTGACCTGCGACATTCTTGTTTTAGTACCTAGACTGATAAATGTTCTACGAACACTTTTAGTAAGTATTATTTTAATAGTATATTATTTAAATGTATACAACGGCTATCACACATCACGTTGCTTTAAAGAATATGGAGAAGGGTAGATGTGTACGCTTTGTTCGATGATAGGCTTCATTTCTGAATCTGAATTACTTATACTGCGGTCAACCAGCAGAAATAACCAATATGGAGAATAACCACGTGCACAGAACGGAACATGTGTGTGGAAAGAGGAACTAACCCAGATGTGCACGTAAGACGAACATCTTTTCGTGAAAATTTCCGGTTTCTATGAACGCGGAAAACAAGTGATGCTGTCTTTATCAGGTTACAGATATCGTTGTAGCAGAAGCTAAGTATCACAATTTTTGCAGTAAACTATCGCAAATGGTTTCAATTTATGCCGAAATAAAAGTTTCAGTTCTGGTCGTCCTGTCAACACAAACAAAAATAAAAGTTTTGCAAAGCTTTGTTGTCTTTAATAAGAAAAACTGTGAACGTCGATTTTCATTAACAGAACTGTGCGGTTTCAGGGTCAGTTGTGGAGAGAAGACATACTGTAGAAATAAAAATTTTAAAAGAAAAAAAGGACAGTTACATTTCAGTGCTTAGAGAAACAGTACACAGAGAAAAAGATTTGGTACATTTAACCGTGTACTTCTTTGTATATGGCGAAACAAGCGTGTGAAATTTGAATCAACCAAATATTATCTTGCCACTAAGGTTTAGATCTCTCAACAAGAGTTTTTAATCAAATTAAATGTACATTTTGTTAGAACAACCAAACCAATATTTGACACATTTCACGTATTGCTAAAGAAACAAAGATTTTGTTGGATCATATACATAGGCCTACTTGTTACGCCACATACAAACGTATACATCGTTAACTGGAACAAACTTTTTTCTCCGTGTAAACATTTAATCAAACTAAATAAAATAACGTAAATAAAATCTTGTGACGTCAAGGTACCCTAGTTTAATTTAAATAAAGTACGCACATTACACACAATTTTTAAAAATGACAATACCTGTGTAGATGCAAATCAACAAACACTAAGTTCTCGTGGACTTGATATTGTTCATATCAAAGAAATAGTGCATCCTACCGAAACTTATTATTCATTTGAGGATTTGTGGCTGTATGGAACATGGGCAAATATTCCCTATCTCCTTCGTAGAGTGGTTAGATTACGAACGTTAAAAGTGGACGTGGACATCGCAACGCAAGCAAAATGAGTTTCTTCCATTCATTAACTTGAACTCTGGAAATCCAAGCGTAATTTACACAACGTTGTACTGTGCTATGCTATCTTATACCTAAATAGTAGGCTAAGGAAACAGGGTCAGTTTGGTACTTTTTAATGTTTAATAAACCTCTTTAAATTAAGGTGATTGATATTGTTACAAGTTTGAGGAGAACTCAAACTTTACATATGGGCAATTCCCATGAGCTCTTTTGGGATAGAGGTCTTATAATTATAAATAAAAGAGTTAAATCAAGTACTGGATTTAATAGCTCACAAAGCTATGAAATACACAAAACAGTAATCAACTATAACTCTCACAACACAATTAATAACGCACACAATTAGTACTGTTCCACAGAACGTTAGTTAACTTAGACAATTAAAGCACAATAATATTTACCATTAATTAATTAAACACTACAAATCAAAATCCTGTCATATATCCAATCAACAGTTGCTCAAATGACAATGTACAACTTTAACAGTCCTAAGGGAGGATGGCTCACCATGTACAGTGCAGCACCCAGAGTGCACCACTGTCTTCACTCTTGAGGTCTTCGGTTCGACTACCGTCGCACACCTCTACTTCACCTGTCGACCCGCAACAGAAGCCCTCTTGTCTCACCCATAGTACCGCTCCGAAGGTATGTGCCTGTAGCCTCGCAGTAGACTCCGACGTCACCAAGACGTCTTCCCCACATCACCAAGATGTCTTCCTGATATCACCAAGATGCCCTCACCAGCCTCTCTGCACAAGCTGAGCACCTCCTCCGAGCAGGACCAATAGCGAAATCTCGAAGCACTCCTGCTCTTGAATCACCAGGTAGACAGTCTCCTCAAGTAGCCAGTTACTGCCCTCCTCGACACAACACCGTCAGTGTTGCTCTCCACAGCTCACCGCCTCTGCAGCACTCCAACACAACACCACAAGTGTTGTTCGTCCTTCCTTCAACCCGCTGGCGTCACACAGCCTCGACACCAACAGCTGTCGTGTTGCCATCCTCGAGACGCAACATCTCGTCAGCTCAGTCGCGCCGACACAACACCTGAGTGTTGTCTGTCCCTTCTGCAGGGCGCTGATGCTACTCAGCCTCGACACCGACCATTGCTGCCGTGCTGCCATCCTCGTGATGTCACACCTCGTCAGCTCCGCCGATGTTACATCAGCCTCGACGCCG